>SJYV01019824.1:564472-684878 GCA_006410875.1 Neotragus pygmaeus
TGGCGTGTGGGGTCTTCCCAGATCAGGGATGGTACTCATGCCTCCTGCACTGGCAGGTGGATTCTTTACCACCGAGCCATCAGGGTAGCCCTTTTTCATTCTTTACTCCACATCTTGTTAAACTCTCACATTCAGAGTCCTTTCCTTCATCTGTATTGATTTCTGGCTAATTTTTCTGATCTGTCCTCCAACTTATCAAACTTCTGTTCAGTTGCTCAGCACATCCATTGAGTTTTATATTCCAAAGCATACACTGATTGCAAAAGTTTTTTTTTTTTCTCATATGGTCTATTTGGTATTATTTATGGTCTATTTTGGTATTATGCCAATAAGTATTTTTGTTTAAAGCATTTTAGATATACTTTAAACCATTTTATATAGTCTATATCCAATAGTTATACTAACTTTAAACCATTTTATATAGTCTACATCCAATAGTTATACTGTCTCCAGTTCTCAGGGCTTTCCTGGTAGCTCAGTGTGAAGATTCCACCTGCCAATACAGGAGACATGAGTAGTATCCCTGGTCTGGGAAGATCCCACATGCCACCAAGCCCAAGTGCCAAACCACTGAACTTGTGCTCTAGAGCCCAGGAGGCGCAATTAATGAAGCCCTTGAGCCCTAGAGCTGGTGCTCCACGACAGCAGAATCCACTGCAGTGAGAAGCCCTCACATCACAACTAGAGAGCAGCCCGCTCGCTGCTGGAGAAAAGCCCCCACAGTAACAAAGACGCAGCACAGCCAGAAACAAACAAACAAATAAATAGAGTTAGAGCTGTCAGAGGTCTGATTCACCTGCTAACTCCATGCACATTGTTTTCTTGGGCATTATTTATAAGTTAAGTAGACTTTACTTGCATGTGGGTGTGGACAGAGAGTACCTGCCTCCAGAGAGGTTATGTACTTGTCTCTGCCAGGAGTCCAGGATTATGACCAGGGACCATCTTATTAATTTTTCAGACTAGAATTTTTTGGAACACGCAGGAAGTAATAGGTACATACCCCAAATTTCAATGAGGGTATGACTATCAATTTTCAGGATAGATTTTTCCCTCCAAAAGCCAGGGCCAGGTTGGGAATCTGATCTCTTGGATTTCAGGCCGAGGGTCAAGGCGGGAACCAAGTCTCTAGTCTGACTGACTACTAGCATGCCCAAAGCCTGCCTTCCATCTACACACAACTAATAAAATCTAAGCCTTTCGGTGAGAGAATAACAAATCCCCAAGGTGGGAAAGCAGTTTATTCTCTGGGGAGTTCCCTTACTTTTGTGGGAGTTATACATTTAAAAGGAAATTTTTATCATGTTTTATCCAGCATTTCTAAAATTTTTCATCTGGCCAAAATGTCAGAAATGGAAGTCCCATTGATTTGAAACTAATTTATCATGCACACTTACAAAACACTGGTCCAGAATATTAATATCTTATATAAGTCCTTCTTTGTCTCCCACCCCGCAATTATTAAACTGATAAGGGTCTTTTTTTTAAGCTATGCTTCAAGTATCCAATCATCAGGAATAAATCTGCGAATATGAATCCCACTGCTGCAACCAGTCCTTAAAAAGCAGGTAGTACTCTTTATCCAAGGTGAAAAGGCGAATAAAACTTTGTATTTTAGGAAAATATTTCTAACTGCTTAGACTACTTTATTCAAAAGAGGAAAAGATACACCCAACTGAATGCAGAGTTTCAGAGAATGGCAAGGCGAGATAAGAAAGTCTTCTTAAGAGAACAATGCAAGGAAATAGAGAAAATACAATGGAAAAGGCTCTCCAAGAAAACTGGAGATACCTAAGGGAGCATTTCATGCAAAGATGGGCACAATAAAGGACAGAAACGCAAGGACCTAACAGAAGCAGAAGATATTAAGAAGAGGTGGTAAGAATACACAGAACTATACAAAGAAGGTCTTACATGACCCAGATAACCATGATGGACCAGGACGGTTTGGTCACACACCTAGAGCCAGACATCCTGGAGTGCAAAGTCAAGTGGGCCTTAGGAAGCATCGCTACAAACAAAGCTAGTGGAGGTGATAGAATTCCAGTTGATCTATTTCAAATTCTAAAAGATGATGCTGTCAAAGTGCTGCATTCAATATGCCAGCAAATTTGGAAAACTCAGTGGTGGCCACAGGACTGGAAAAGGTCAGTTTTCATTCCAATCCCAAAGAANATTTCTCACTTCCACTGTATAATCATAAGGGATTTGATTTAGGTCATACCTGAATGGTCTAGCGGCTTTCCCTACTTTCTTCAATTTGAGTCTGAATTTAGTAATAAGGAGTTCATGATCTGAGCCACAGTCAGCTCCTGGTCTTGTTTTTGTTGACTATATAGAGCTTATTTTCCAGGCAAGAGTACTGGAGTGGGCAATATAAGGATGCTTTAAATGTTTTAAGGAATACCTGCAGTTTAAACAAGAAAGCTTTCAACCTTAACTATAAACTCTGATAGGAATATATAATGAGGTATTCAGGAGCCTAGCCTTTGGTAAAAATTAAATCAGCTGTTCTTACCTCATTTTGCCTTTTGAAGTAATATCCACTCGGACCGGATCAAACCTGTAAGCTGGAGAAATAACTTCCACTACATAAGATCCAGAAGGTATATCATGAACCACAAAACTCCCATCTGTCCTGGAAAAATGAAATTATCATTATTTAGTCATTCATGATCAACAGTTTATTCCTTTGCTTTAAATCATTAGTTAACTTCCAAACCAATATCCCCCAAAATGACATAGTATTTAGCAAAACAAAATAAACCCAAACTGGTGAGAGCTGTTCCACATTTCAGCTTCCATAATTACACTGCATTGGTAATGAAAATGCCCCAGACCATTCCACAGAGAGCCCTGACACAGAAAGCACTTCTATTCCCTCTGTAGGAAAGAGATGAGAGGTGACGGGGGTGCAGGTCCAACTCTGAAGTCATGTCTTCATTCAAGGGAATGAATACGTTATTCCTACAATATTGGGGTTCCAATTTTGCCAAACCCCTCCAACAATTTCTTAATTTAAAATGGCTTTTTCCCCTAGTTTTAATTTGTATTTTGTTTTCTTTTTTACAAAAAAAAAAAAAAAAAAGTAATTACATACTGCTTGTTCCACTTGTTACAAATAGTCCCCATCTATTTTGGTTACTTCTTTGGGGCTATGTATAAGTTTAAAATGTTTATGGGAGTTAAAACCATCCATTTTTGCCTTACTGATTTCTTCTAAACCTTCTAGACTAAGAAAACTACCCCATCCAGAACTAGTCATTTCAGGTTCACCGACCAAAATTAATTTGTACTGCTAATGAGAAACTGCCATTCTGATGGGGAAAAAGTTTATGATTCAGGAGAACAAAGATTTTAAAAGGACTGACTTTATCAAAGAATTGCCAGTCTCATAATAATGTTAAAATAATGTTCCTTAAATCATTAGGCTCTTTCAGTTAAAGGAATGATTCTGTCACATCCACCACGTTTACTAAAAAGTAAGCATTCCATACTATTTCAAAGTACACACTAAACTGAAACAGAGTTGAAATATAAACATCAAGTTAACTTTTTTCTAGACTGGATGTCTTCTATTTTCCATCAGATCATTCTCCACCCTTCTCCTCTCCCAACAGCAGGAAAGGAAGAAAACGAGCTTAATATACTTTCCTCCCAGCTCTTTCCATGCAAGGCCTCCTAACTGGCTTTGGCAAGGGACCCAGCTCCTCTCTAGGCCGTTCTTTCCTCTTTTCTAGATTCCAATAACCTTTATTTCCCAGCCTCCATTCAGGCTTAGAGGTGACAATAGCCTTGAAGTTATGAACTCTGGAGTACTGCTTAATCTGATTGTTTCCTTACACCATGACTACCCTGGTTAATCCTTTAAACTTTACTTGAATTATTCTAACTATTCAGTTTCTTGATGGGACCCTAACTGAATGAATTTAAAAACTTTTTTCTAGGTCCAGAAAAAAAGAGAATTCAATTAATTCCTGTGGAATACAAATAATAGCAGACTAATGGCATAAACAAAAAGCAAATATATTTTTCATCCTAGGGTAAACAGTTTACTTTAAAAGATAACATACACATTTTACAATGAAAACTTAAAACCTGGTTTTTAAAATGTACTCTGCAATACACAGACCTTGCTGGACTCTGATTTGAAAGGACAAGCACATTAAAGTATTTCTGAAGTAAGTGGGAAAACATAAAATTGGACTGGGTACTAAATTACATTATTATTATTTATTTTGCGAAACAAATAACGGTACTGTGGGGTTTTTTAAGCCCTTATCTTTCAGAGATACATAACAGTGTTTTTACAAGTGAAATTATGTTTAAGATCACATTAAAATATTCCAGAAAGAAAGTAAAGAGGGGCAGATAGCAGATATGAAATCAAACAGTAAACTGTGATGTGCTCCTAAGTTATTCTGTTTATTTTAGCATATGTCTGAAGTTTTCCATAATAAACAGTTCAAAAAAGTTACAGTATATAATCTTACATAGAGCATAGCACATAATTTCAAAAAGCTGAAAACTATCTAAATGCCCCCAAACAGAGGACAAGATAAATTAAACTCATATACACAGTGATGAGAGCAAGAAGTGGCATGTGTAGTCTTCAGTTGAAACTCCCCTAATCTTCATTTGGTAAAGTCTCAAGTCACCTCCAACAAGCATAAACACAGTCAAAATTGCATGCTAGTTGTGTATAACAGGTACAGGACAAATTACCTATCCCTCTTCCAAAATGGTTATCACAATAAGCCCCTCATATTAATTCTCAACCTTTCTACATATAAATGAAAGAACATGAAAGGGCACCAGAAGCTGCTCACAAAATAGTAAATGAAAAAAATCAAGTTATAAAGCACTGTATATTGTATATTAGTATTAAAAATGTCATACAATTCCAAAAAGATACAATAAAATGTTAAGGCTTGTTATCTCTATTATGTTTATATTTTCTTCAATAAAGCACAAATTATTTTCAATAAAAATGCTTATTTTAAAAACTGTATATGGCAGAAGAGAGATCAAATGGTTAATCATGGCTAATTTTCTACAGCTTAATGAGAGTTTTACTATTAAAAGATCATTTATTAGGGTAAAACTTCAAGAATGGCCTAATGCCAGATTTTTAATGATAAACAGCACTTTAAAAGTGACAGTAAGCTTCTCTTCATTATTTATTAATCTGAGTTTGAAATTCTCATTCAAAGACACCCAGAGACTCTGAATATTTACAAAACAGATTGAGAATTAAATTGTCTTGTTTTCAGATACCACTTGTTAGTATACAAACCTATCAGAGGAACACTTCCTTTATCAATATTTTCAGTTCAAAGTTTCACTTTCCAAGCAGCAATTTAAAGATTTAAAATATATTACACTTATGCCTAGTCATCTGAAAAGCAAGCTGACACAGAACTACAGTGCTAATAAATTTACTATGTCTTTTAAATATAGGCTCAAATCCTATTTCTACTCATTGCTAGACAGGACAGAAGAGCATAAACACTATAGAGTCTTACATAAATGACAACAGTGATGTTGCAAATCCCTCGATAACTTCAAGTGTAAAAAAGAACAACCACCCCACTTCCAGGCAAAAAAAGGTGCTTTGATTAGGGACTTCAGGGCCCATTAATTTTAGAAGTAGCAACATTAGCCGCCAGTCTGTGTCATCACTAGAAGCCCTGTGGGCTTTGAGAATTCCCACTTGCTTAGCATCATTCTACACAACATGAAGCTACCAAAAGACTGAAATGAAGTGCAAAAAGAGGCCAAATTCCAGGGAAACCAGATGAGATACAAAGGAAAGAATTCATCAAAAGACAAATACAGGGTCCACCTGTCCCCAGGACCCAGAAGTGGTCGTCCCCATCCAGGGCTAAAAGGGAGTGGAAGATAACTGACTCCACCGCTCTGGCCCTGGGACGAGCACCTGCCATCCTCATTTCTGTGGTGCAGGGTCGGGAAGGGGAAAACGTCTGACTACCTGACAAGGTAGCCGCGGCACAGACCGCTAACGGTGCTCGTCCTTTCACCCTCGGACAGCGACGTCGTCCGGTTTTGACACCTAGCGCCCCCCGGGGGAATTCCCTTCCAGCTTCCATCCCAGTTGCTTTCGCGCTGCCCTCAGGATGCTCACTTCAGAAAGCCGACGTGCTCTTCTCCGTCTACCAGCACTCGGGCTGCCGAGATCCAGTCCTGGGGTTTCACTCCAGGAACAACCGCACGCCCCTCAATCTTGAAGCGATCTCCAATGCCGACCCCACTCCCTCCTGACCCGTCGGACGTAGATCCAGACACGTCCGAGCTCTGGGCATCCCTTGATAGTAGTAGCAGGAGGACGGAAAAGAAGGCCCATAGCGTGGCCGCCATGACAGCAGCTCTCGGCGGTCAGGCCGGTAGCCCCGGAAACCCGCCCCGTCTCTCGCAGTCGCCGCAGCCGCGCGCGCTGATGTCGTCATCTCTGCGCGCCGGGTTCGGGCGCCCACTGTGGGCTCAAACCGCAGCGCAGGAGTCCGGCCAATCCACTAGCGAGATGCGAGTGTTGCGGTACCTCCCGCGCCCTAGAGAACGGAGGGAGCTGTGCGGTGCGCCACTTAAGGCAGCTGCTCACAAAGCGAAAGTGAAGTGTGAGTTGTTGTGGTCCCCACAGAGGGACGAGGATCTTAAGTATGTGTTGCCTGTTAAGTCGCTTCAGTCGTATCCGACTCTTTGCGACCCTATGGACTACCCCGCCAAGCTCCTCTGTCCAGGGATCGACCTTCATCTTTTATGCCTCCTGCATTGGCAGGCGAGGTTGTTTTTTTTTTTTTTTTTTATCACTAGCGCCACTTGAAAAGTTAAAAAAAAAAAAAAAAAAGAGGGATGAGGATCTTAAATAGTGTCTGCAAATGAGGCTCTGATTTAGATAGAAACAAGTCCAGAACAGAGCGTTTAAAAAGCCCTTAGAGATTCCGCAAGACGTGCAAGATGAAAAGGCTCCCGTTTGTATTTCAGTTCAGTCGCTCAGTTGTGTCCGACTCTGCGACCCCATGAATCGCAACACGCCAGGCCTTCCTGTCCATCACCAACTCCAGGAGTTTATCCAAACTCATGTGCATTGAGTTGGTGATGCCCCATCCAGCTATCTTATCCTCTCGTCGCCTTCTCCTCCTGCCCCAATTCTCTCCCAGCATCAGGGTCTTTTCCAATGAGTCAACTCTTCGCATGAGGTGGCCAAAGTATTGGAGTTTCAGCTTCAGCATCAGTCCTTCCAATGAACATCCAGGACTGATCTCCTTTAGGATGGACTGGTTGGATTGCTTTGCAGTACAAGGGACTCTCAAGCCTCTTCTCCAACACCACAGTTCAAAAGCATCAATTCCGCACTCATCTTTCTTCAAAGTCCAACTTTCACATCCATACATGTCCACAGGAAAAACCATAGCCTCTAGTAGATGGACTCTGTTGGCAAAGTAATGTCTCTGCTTTTGAATATGCTATCTATGTTGGTCAACTTTCCTTCAAAGGAGTAAGCGTCTTTTAATTTCATGGCTGCAGTCACCATCTGCAGTGGTTTTGGAGCCCCCCAAAATAAAGTCTGACACTGTTTCCCCATCTATTTTCCATGAAGTGATGGGACTGGATGCCATGATCTTCGTTTTCTGAATGCTGAGTTTTAAGACAACTTTTTCACTCTCCTTTTGCACTTTGATCAAGTCACTGCATTGGTGAATGAGTAAAGTTCCCACATTTATTCTCATTATTTCACCCTCATACAACTTAAAAACTAAAATGTCAATCAACTTTCTGTTTTAACTGAAATTGTAGTTTGGCGGTGGATACAAGAGTTCAGCAAAAATCAGTGAAAACATCCCATGAGAATTGATTAGTATGGAGTTTACAATAAAAAGTATTGTGCATTTCATTATTTTTTTATAAATTGTGACTTTTTGTTGTTTGTTATCATATGATTTTTTTCCCAGAAAAATGTGTGTAGTAGGTTAAATAGTAGTCCCCTCACAGTATGTCTTAAATCCCAGAATTTATTATGACATAATGTGGCAAAAGAATGACTATTACTTAGTATTATAAATAATGATTAAATCGAGCTCTTGAGAGGAGGAGCTTATCCTGGATAATCTGGGTGGGCCTTAAATATAATCATATGTATCCTCAATAAAATAGATATACAGAGAAGACACAGAAAAGAAGGAGGCAATGTCATCATGGAGGTAGTGCTTGGAGTGATATGGCCACAAGCCAAGGATTAGCCTGCAGTCACCAGAAACTGGTGAAGACAAGAAACAGATTCTCTCCTAGAGCCTGTGGCAAGACTGTGGTCCAACTAGTTCATGGTAATCTGACAGCCCTAGGAAGCTAATATAAGGTGTGATGAAAATATATTTTAAGGCTGTATTTGGCTTTGGGTAAATGAAAGCAGTGTTGAAGTGATCAGGATTGTCCCAACTTCTGGTTACTTATATGTGTCCTTTGTTTATGCTTCTAGGCAATTCATTTTTACATATGATCCAAGAGTTAAAATAAAGCTCATTTACTTTAAAGTCGTAATCTACTATTATTGTTGTTTAGTCACTAAGTCATGTCTAGCTCTTTGAAACCCCGTGAACTGTATGTAGCCTGCCAGGCTCCTCTTTCCATGGGATTTTCTAGGCAAGAATACTAGCATCAGTTGCCATTAACCTTCTTCTAATGAGCCTGTGTGCCCCACCCCGCCCAAGATTACTGAGAAGTGGCTTCCCAGATGAGTATCCTTCATTCCACTTATCAAACTACCCAAACTCTTCAAGGGAAGGTGTTTTCAATTTCCTCTTATTCATGTAACCTTTCAGCTGGTCTCTCATCTCTGTTCTTTTCTTTGCTATTCCTTGCCCTTAAACAACTTTACAGCCGTTTATTACTCTGAACCCATGGCTCCTCAGTTTATTAGTTTTGACCATTGCATTATTTCCTTGCTCTGCATTATTACTGTTCTGAATAGTGTAACACCTTGAAATTATGAAGGGCCTTTGAATCTTTGCAGTAGATTGATTTACTAATTTGGAGGTTATTTGCCTTCTCCATGATTCTATTGCTTTTCTGTCATGTTTCAACTCAGCTTGTTAGCCTCTGTTCTAATAAGCCTCTCTATTCTGGTTGTCTTGGTGATGCCTCTGTTGTATTTGGTTTCTTTTGTATTGACCTGTGCTCACTTCATTAATCTCACTTATGAAAGAGTAGAAATGTGCTACCAGAGATGAGAGTTGCTTTTTTTTTAATTATTAAACCAATATTGCCTTGTATAAAATCTCAATGCACTAAAAAGATGGTTCTCCCATGTGAAAAACAAAACAAAGTGGACAAAAAAGCATACTTTAGCCAAGATTTGTTGAGTACTCCACCAGTATGCCTGTGTTTGGCACTGATTAAAAACCAAAAAGAAAAAGGTGAGTAAGAGCCTAGTCTCTTGATCTTTAAGAACTTAAAAATATTTTATAAATTCCTCTAGATCATTTATTTGTAGCAAATCCAGACTGTTCACCATTAGTTTCCTTAGAAAAAATCCTTGTTTCATTGTAGAAAAAAATGACTAATTGTTTAGGAAGTTTTCTTCACTACTAGCTATCTATAAAGCAGCTCACATTATGCTTGTAGCTCTCTGTAGGACCTGTGAGTATTTGCTGTTTATGAAGAACCCTCTAAAGAGGTTTGAGCATTTAATCACTTTCAAACCACTTCCTTGGTTACTTTTTAAATGACCATGTTCAAATTCTCATTGAAGTAGAAAATGTGCTCTTTTCAGGTTTTAGTTTGGCAGTCATCACTCCAAAGTCAGAGAAAAGCAGTATTTTTTAAAATTTACCATTTCCTAATTCTTTTCAATTCATTGATCAATTTACAGCAAGCTTTGTTTTTCTCCTTTATTATTTCCTGTGATTTCAAATTCAGTAATAGTCTAGGAAGTGGTGCTCTGCTGTTTAGTGTTTGTGGTTCCCTTCAAGAGCGTAAAGTTGTCATTTTAAACTACATCCTTTGACTTTTCTGCCATATAATTTTATTCTTAATATATTCTTTTCTGTGATAAATTTAAAGGAAACATGAGCTACATCAGAATGCTTTCATAGAACATTATATGTTTATGTAAGCATCTCACAGAAGCTGGAAATATGTTTTAGATTAATAGAATAGCTTTATTGAGTTGTAGTTTTTATAACTGGAAAAAAAAAAAAAGCCACACCATGGGACATGTGGGATTCTAATTTCCCAACCAGGGATCAAATCTGTGCCAGCTACATTAGAAGTTCAGAGTTTTAACCATTGTTTGGCCAGGAAAGTCCTTGGGGTGTAACTAATATACAATAAACTTCAGATGTTTAAACTGTGAACTATGCATCTGTGTGTGTTTGTGTATATAAACAAACAGAATAATGAATATATTTGTCACCTCTCCAAATTTCCTCATGCTACTCTTTTATTTCCCTTTCCCAGCACTTTCCATCTATCCTTTATCTCCAGAGAGTCACAGATTTGTTTTTTCTATGTATAGATTAGCTTATGTTTTCTAGAATTTTAGAAAAAAAAATTATAGTAGGTACTGGTTTTTTTTGTTTTTTTAGTTTTTTTGGCCTGGCTTATTTCCCTTAGCACAGTTTGAAATTAATTGTTTGTCACTGTTTGTATCAGTTTTCCCTAACCTTTTATTGCTAAACAGATTTGCATTAAAGGGATATACCAAAATTTGTTTATTGATTTATCTGCTGAAGACATTTGGGTTGTTTCAAGTTTGGGGACATTTTTATGAAAAAGTTCCTGTGGACACTTTTTATGGAAATGTTTTATTTCCTAAGGATTGAATGACTGGGTCATATGGTAGGTATATGTTTATAATTTTAAGACACTGTCAAATTACTTTCCAATGTAGCTGTACTATTTCCACCAGGAGTGAGTTCTGATTTCTCTGCATTCCTTGACATTACTTTGTGTTTTCATTTTCCTTTTCCATCATTTTCCTATAACTGACGCTAACCATCTATATGGGCTAATTTGTTGGTTCTTTCAGTGTCTGTTCAAATCTTTTGTGTATTTTAAATTAAGTTGTTTACTTTTTATTGAGTTAGGACTTTATGTATTCTAGACACAAATATTTACATTGTTTTCCTAATTTATGCTTTTCATCCTTCAAACTGTTATTCCACAGAGGAGAAATGTTTTATATTTATGAAGTCTAACATATAAATAATTTTATTTTATGAATCATATTTTATAGCTATATTTAAGAAAGTTTTTCCTAATCAAAGATTTGTTTACTTCTATAAGTTCTAGATTTACATTAAGTTAATAAACTACTTTTAGTGCAGTATTTTTAGTGAAGTATTTTTTAAAAGCTGTCTAATTTTCAGCACAGCACATTTTTTCCAGTTGAAAAAATCTATTATTTCTCGACTGCATTGTTTTAACACCTCTAACAAAAATCAATTGTTCATATATTTCCTAGATTCTATTCTATTGCGCCGATCTTATCTTTAAAACCAGACAACTTAGGTGGGACTTGGTGCTGCTGCTGCTAAGTCGCTTCAGTCATGTCCAACTTTATGCGACCCCATAGACGGCAGCCCACCAGGCTCCCCCGTCCCTGGGATTCCCCAGGCAAGAATACTGGAGTGGGTTGCCATTTCCTTCTCCAATGCATGAGAGTGAAAAGTGAAAGTGAAGTCACTCAGTCGTATCTGACTCTTAGCAACCCCATGGACTGCAGCCTACCAGGCTCCTCCGTCCATGAGCTTTTCCAGGCAAGAGTACTGGAGTGGGGTGCCATTGCCTTCTCTGAGATGGGACTTGAACCCAGCCTAAACCCAGACTGGGACTTGAACCCACAGACTGAGTCTCTTAATTCTGATTGGGAGTCAAACTCAGTCTTTTAGATAAAATCTCTCTCACCTGGTATCAGGACTTTCTGAAGCTCGGGTTCTCCATGTCTGGTCACAGAAAGAATTTAGTGAGAGACAAAGTGATAGGTAAGAAGGAGATTTAGAGAGATACACATTCCATAGACAGACCTAGGTCTGTCTCAAAAGGTGAGAGCAGGCTTTTGAGCAGGGCATGGAATTATCTTGACGTGAGAGTGGCTATGGAAGACACACACTCCACAGACAGAATGTGGACCATCTCAGAAGATGAGGGACCCCAAAAATGGAGGCAGTGTTTATTTTTTACGGGTTGGGTGATTTCATAGGCTAATGAGTGGGATGATTATTCCAGCTATCTTGAAAAAAGGGTGGGGATTTACAGGAACTGGGTGACCCCTCCTTTTTAGTCTTTTATGGTGACCTTGGAACTATCATGGCACCTGTGGGTGTGTCATTTAGAGTGCTGATGTATTACAATGAGTATAGAGTGAGATTCAAGGCCTACTGGAGGTTGAATCTTCTGCGATTTTAGACTTAGTTGATTCTATCCAGTTTAGGTTGTATTCTTAAGGGCCGTGTCATTCTTTGAAACTTATGCCCTAGCCCCTTCCCTCCTATTTCAAGTTAACTTTTATTAATTAAATAGAATTGGAATATTTTAAAAATAACTTTATAAAGATTTAAACAAATGGCTTGCATTAATGTATTTTATTTTATTTCTTTCTATGGTTAGAGTTAGGAAATAAAATCATTTTACAACAAATTCTAACTTTACAATAATTTGAACTAATAATATTAAATTATTCCTCTTTTAGTCTTGCTCATTCACTTTTTGGCAGTTTCCAGACTCTCCCTTCCCCAGCCTGGCATCCCTACATAATTGTTCAAGGTTCAGACATACTCTAGCTTGCTCCTCTTTGAAATAAAAGACCTATTTCTTCTAAGAAACTAACGCTAATGAAATGAAACAANAAAAAAAAAAAAAAAAAAAACAAGAGATACAAGAGCCAAGGGCTCTGAACCCCTTGGCAGGGAGTCGTGATGCAACCTCCGGGGACCACCCCATACTCTATTCTGAGTGTCAGCAACTGCAGCTTAGGAGTACTTTCCCTGAGTCTTCTGAAGACGGCTATTTCTTCACATTTAAACTTTTGAAGGAGCAGAGATGTTTTAAAAATATCATGTGCTCCAACCCTCCCCGCAAACACCAACCATCAAAACTATGCTAAATTATAAAGACAAATTTCACTTTTCTCAAATGGTACAAAAATTTTACAAATATGCAGGAATAAAAATAGCTTCATCACAGATTTTTCCTGTTTTCTTTCGCACATTTTTGGTGACCCTGCCTTGCTGATGCCTTAGGCACATGTTCAGTTTGATTACTTTGTAATCAGTATTCATGTTAATACTCCAGGTAGAAATTGGAAAGTTTACTTTTTATTTGGGGCAAAGGGCAGCAGAGGACCAGTGGCACAGTGTAACTGAACTAGACTATCCTCGTTTCTGCCTTTCTCTTTCTGTCCCTAACTTACTGTCACTCTAATAACAAACTAGCCAATGACTTGACCCTTCAATTACCTGGTTTATACCTCTCCAGAGGCATTAGAAGAATTGATTTCAAACTGTCCTGCTGGAGAAGACTCTTAAGAGTCCCTTGGACAGCAAGGAGATCAAACTAGTCAATCCTAAAGGAAATCAACCCTGAATATTCATTGGAAGGACTAATACTGAAGCTCCAATACTTGCCCTGATGCAAAGAGCCAGCTCATTGGAAAAGACCCTGATGCTGGGAAAGACAGAGAGCAGGAGAAGGGGGTTACAGAAGATGAGATGGTTGGATGACATGACCGCCTCAGTGGACATGAGTTTCAGCAAACTCTGGGAGGTAGGGAAGGACAGGGAAGCATGGCCTGCTGCAGTCCACGGAGTTGCAAAAAGTCGGACACCATTAAGAGACTGAAGAACACACAAGAGGCATTAGATGGAGGAGAGAAGCCTAAGTAATGCTTTCTGATGGCGTGAAATTCTGTTATCTCTGATGTTTCCCAGGTAAACCACAGGAATTGCATGGATATTCAACTCCAAATTATACAAGTTATTCCATAATATAGCATATAAAATAAACTATAATGAAATATTTTAGAAAGCTTATGTACTAGACTTGCTCTGTTTGCCCAGTCAGATCCACTTTCTACCCTTCACTCCACTTTGTGCCTGGAAGGATTGCAAAAACTTGATTCCTTTGCCCTCTGAGTACTTCCAGTTGGATTCAGCCAATAGGAAGTATGAGTAGGACATCCTTTTTAGTTTTCTTCAATGTCCATACTTCCAAGAAAGTTTAACAAAGGGGTAATTTACAATCACCGCTTCACATCTTCTATATGTTTTCTCAAACATCCTGACCCATGTGAATTTCAAGCAGACATACTTTATTATGGAAAATGATGTAAAAGTGAGAGGTGATCAGTTTTTCCTTCAGGATTTTTGCTTTCTCTCCTTATTTTGCTGCCTGGTTCTTGGCTTCTTCAAATCATGGCCACAAGGGGGTGAGCAAGGATAGGGACAGAGGCAGAACTCTAAAACCAAACAAGGGATATTTATAAATATTGGATTATACCACAGAGGTTGACTCTGGGTTTTATAGGTAATATTTCTTTTCTTTTTCAAAGAGTTATGTTTCTGATTTTTAAAAATATTTTATAATTACAATATAAATATAAATTATTAAAATATAAGGCTATCTTTAAAAAGAAACTACAATTGCTAAATTATATATATATATATATAATAGGATTTGTTTTGAACTCTAAGATTTGAATCAGCCAAAAGGCAGTTGCCACCCTTATCCAGAGTTTTCATGATCACTTAATGTGGAATCTTTGGTGATAATTCTAATCTCTTTCCCCACTGTCTCAGTATTCTGTTTGTCAGCATCTCACAGTGTCATGGTGCTTTTCATACTATTCTTCACACTTTTGCTGTCATAGTAGGTTATAAGGTGTGACTACAAAGTAATGAGGATCATACTTTTAGCTTCTCTGCTTATATTTAAGTCAATGGGTTTATTTTTAAAAATAAGAATATACTAGCTGAACGCTTGGGAAACTTTAGCTGTGCTAATCCCCAAATGCCCTGCTACTTACTTTAAGTGATTTCTGCCCTCTGAGTTTTCAAACCTCATTTACTTCAAGTAGCTTAGCTAATCTTTCTCACTCAAGTAACCCGGAGCCAATTCCCTTAATATTTAAAAATGCCTATCATCCACTAGGACCCGAGGTCTGACTTTCTAAAGTTCCCTCTGGAAGTCTTCTGAAATGGACTTAGAGTTCAAGAAGCATCAAATTTGTCTTAATTCCCACAGAAATAAATCACAATAGAGATTTCACTTTTTTGTTTTACCCTAAATTCTTATCTCTTCCACCACATTCTGTGGAAATGTAAGTATAAGAAAGTAAGAACTTGTGAAGATATGCTAAACAGCTTATAAATATGAGGAGAAAGCAATCCTCTCTGACATTAAGAGGCAAAAATTTAAACATCCCTTGTTGTTCTAGTAAAAGTGCTCTGAATTTGCTAAAATATACATATTGTTAATGCATTTGAACAGTAATGAAAAAACCAAAGTGTCAGAATAAAGAAGTTCTGTAACACTAACTGCCTTCTGTGCTTTGGGGCTCTCCTGGCCTGGTGGACCCACTTCGCACTAACTTGTGTTGCAGGGTAGGAATGTTCGATGCACCACAGGAACCGAAGCTAAAGGACTGACTCCAAGACCGGTCACAGTACCTGAGAAGTAACTGTAGTTGAACTCTAGGCTCACACAAGGCCTTTGTAAGCCCTCCTTGTGCTTTTTCTCTATGGTCTGCCTCACATGCCAACCCTTAGAAAACATTTGCCCTCTATTTACACCTGCGCATAAGTCTGAAAGCTGGATGTTCTTCATGCCTTGATTTGAGTATTACTGCTTTTCAATAATTGTGATAAAATACAAATGGCATAAAAGTTACCGTCTTAATCATCAAGTATATAGTTCAGTAGTGTTGAGTATATTATTTACATTGTTGTTCACCAATCTCCAGAACTTCTGGAGCCTGCAAATCTGAAACTGTACCATTAAACAACTCTCCATTAACCCTGTGGGCTTCTCTGGTGTTTAGATGGTAAAGAATCTGCCTGCAATGCAGGAGACCTGGGTCCGATCCCTGGGTTGGGAAGATTCCCTGGAGGAGGGCATGGCAGCCCAGTTCAGTATTCTTGCCTAGAGAATCCCCATGGACAGAGGAGCCTGGCAGGTTGCAGTCCCTGGGGTCGCAGAGTCAGACACGACTAAGCGACTAAGCATGCATTAACCCTGTTCCAAGTCCCTGGCAACCACCATTCTATCTTCAGTTTCTGTGACTTGAATATTCTAGATAACACATGTAAGTGAAATAATACAGTATGTGTCTTTTGCAACTGGCTTATTTAATTTAGTATAATATCATCAACATTCATCCTTATTGTTGTTTAGTCACTAAGTCGTGTTCATCTGTGCAACACCATGGACTGCAGCACACCAAACTTCTCTGTCCTTTGCCATCTCCCAGAGTTTGCTCAAACTCATGTCCATTGAGTTGGTGATGCCATCTAACCATCTTATCCTCTGTTGCTTTCTCTTCCTGCCCTCAGTCTTTCCCAGCATTGGGGTCTTTTCCAATGAGTTGGCTCAATATGTCATAATTTTCTACCTTTTAAAGACTGAATAATATTTCACTATATTTTGTACTACATTTCTTTTTAATCCATCTGTCGATGGACTTTTGGATTGCTTCCACCTTTTAGCTATTGTGAATAATGGCAGTATGAATGCAGATGTACAAATATCTATTCAAGTCCCTGCTTTCACTTTTTCTGAGTATATACCCAGAAGTGGGATTGTTGAACTATATGGTAATTCTATGTTTAAGTTTTTGAGCAAGCACCATATTATTTTCCCCAGCAGGTGCATCATTTTACATTCCGACTAGCAATGCACAAAAGTTCCAGTTTCTCTGTATCCTCCACAACACTTATTTTCTGTTTTGTTGTTGTTGTTTTAAAAAGCTATCCTAATGGATGAAAAGTGGTTCTCACTCTGGCTTTGATTTGACCAGTGCTGTGATCTGAATATCACCTCAAAATTCGTATGTTGAAATCCTCACTCCCAAAGATGATGGTATTAGGAAGTGAGGCCTTTGGGAGGTGAGTAGGCCGTGAGGATAGAGCCATCATGAATGAGGTTAGTGTACTTGTAACAGACACCCCACAGAGATCTCAGGCCTTCCCACCATGTAGGGACTCAATGAAAAGATGACCATCTATCAACCAGAAAGTGCGACTGCACCAGAGTAAGACCATGTTGGTGCCTTGACTTTGGACTAACCAGTCTCCAAAACAGTTAGAAATAAACTTCTGTTGTTTATAAGCTACCCAGTCTGTGCAAGTTTGTTATAGCAACCCAAAGAGAGTAAGACAGCTAGTGATGTTGAGTATCTTTTCAAGTGCTTATTGACTATGTGCATATCTTCTTTGGAGAAATGTCTCTTCAAATCCCTTGCCTATTTTTCAAGAGATTTGTTTTTCTGTTGCTGAGTTATAGGAGTTATGTGTCTGAATATTAACTCTACCAGATATAGGATTTATAAATACTTTCTCCAATTCCATGAGTTCCCTTTTCATTCTGTTGATAGTATCCTTTGATGTATAAAAGTTTTAAATTTTGACGTAGTCCAATTTTATTTTTACTTTTGTTTGGTATTATATCCAAGAAACTGCTGCCTAATTCAATGTCATGAAACTTTCCCCCTGTGTTTTCTTCTAAGAGCTTTATAGTTTTCTCATTGCCTTTTTTGACCATCTTTCGACATTTGTTCTGAGATTTCTCTGCTTCCTGTAAGCTCTGAACTACTCATTTCTTGATGAATACAGTTGTTGGTTAAAGATTTTTTTAAAAAAAGCAAACAGTATTAGTTTTGGAGAAGTCTCTCCTACTAGAATGAAGAATATTTCCTAGGTAGAGATTCTTCTAAAACTGACAGTGCTCTTGATTTTCCCATGCATACATATCACCTGAGGATTTGTTAAAATGCACATTCTGATTAGCAAGACTGACTAGGGCCTCAGACTCAGAATCTCTAACACATTCCATTCTGTTGCTAGCCTACATCAGGGAGAGCTGTGGTCACTGAAGTACGGCCCTCTGTTCATGGACTACAAGGATCCTCCAACTCAGATGCTGAAACACACATTCTTTCTTTAGTTCTTACCACATGACAAACAGCTCCATAGAATTTCATATAGCATTAATTGCTATTGTGAATTATTAAGATCCATTAAAATGTGGTATCCATGAGCAACATTAGCAGAGTATTAGAGCTTACAATAAAAGTTTTACCATGATTTCTGAGAGCCCTAGGCACTCCTGCCTTTGTAGACCTCTTCCTCCATTAAAAAAAGAAGAAAAAAAATTTGTAATTCTATTTTATGACTGCACTGATATAAAGACAAATATAATCCAGGAAGATTCATTATTGTATATCCATTCTTGTTTTATTTATTTTCTCCTTATTTTAAAAGAAATCAAGGCATTTGTGGGCTCCTGAAACCATCCTGCACCCTAGGCACTGTATCTACTGTGCCTAATACATGAATTGGCCTTGGTATATGAAGATTCCAAATTAGAATTCCACAGGAAGCCTGGCAGCTGCACAGGGCTTGGCAGGTTGTTGCGCTCCCACAATTAACGAGCAGAGGCAGATAGTTAGAATTCCTACAATTTTCAAATGGACTGCTGTCTGAAACAATACATCAGCAATGCTGTGAGTTGGTCATAATTTTCATCTGCTGCTCTTCCTACTTTTTGCTTGTAAAATTAGTGTAGTTTATCTGTTAGTTTGTGTAGGATTTACCCAAGAAAGTTTGATACAAATCAATATATTTTTGCCTATTAACTTTCCAAAAATCAGACTGTAAGCTATATATTATTATTGCTCAAATGTCAATTAGTGTCTTTTCGCTAAACAAGTAGTGTCCCATGGTGTAATTTTCAGTTATCAGAGCATCCTCATAAGTTCATATTCTTCTCTTAGAAAATAAATACAAGTGAAAAAATGATTTTTCTTGTACTTTGTCTTATAGCTGAAGAATCAACTTGAATGTTGAAAATGTCATCAGTGATGGTAGGAATCTAGATAGAATCATAGGCTAAAAAAGTGATGGCAAAATATCTTGAATAGGTTGTTTAAAAGTGACAAAAAGAGATCACAATAATTTCAGAAAAGATGATCCATGATAGAAGGACAAAAGTGTGGAGGCAGCAGAGGAGACAGAGGAGAATGCTGGCCCCAGAGAAAGGGTATTGGAGAAGGGACTGTCTCTTGGACAGTTAAATTTTACCATAAACTGTAACTGAACTGCAGATTCTCTATGCTAGTAAATGCTAATAGAGAGTGTTGTTTCCCTGTGAGATTAAAGCTTCTTTCACCCTGGTCAGTCCATCTGAACGGTCACAGTAGTAACTAACACTTGTCTTGCTTATCTTCTAAAATGTGAACCTCATATCCCAGAGTACCTACGGCAAGAAAGTCCTAGGAAAATGTCTCTTCCCAACAGTGGTTTAACTTATTAGCTTCTGCCTGTGTCTGACTCTCATTGAATCCAGGCCACAAAAAGTTAACATTGGTGGCAACTGCACCACTGGTTATGACACATTTGCTGTTTTTCTCTTGGGCTCCAGAGCAAGTTCTAGTCTGTGGGAAAGGACGGTGAGAAGGAAATATACATTTAAAAGAAGAAATGTTAAAACTAGAAGTTCTTGGGCAGTGAGGACATGAATGTCCTTTTTTCTTTTGAGCTGCAAAGGAACAAATGAATCACAGGAACTTGATGTACAGTATATTTCTCATTTAGAAGAGACCAGTCAACAACCACCAGGGTTTTAGAGGATCTGAACAATGCACAGAGAAAGTAAACATGTTAAACTTTAAATCTGGCTGCTACATCTAATATATCGTACTAGTGACCTTAACACAAAAGGCATTTAGAATGCTTTAACAAAATGCAAGATCACATTCCTTTTCCTGTCATATGGGCCTCTATATTTAAATATAGAGTATTTAAGGGTACAAACTACTATATATAAAATAGATAACCAACACAGACCTACTGTTTAGCACAGGGAACTATACTCAATATTTTGTAATAACCTATAAGAGACAAGAATCTGAAAAATTATATATGTCTGAACTACTTTACTGTACACCTAAAAGTAACACATTGTAAATCAACTATGCATTAATACATACATACATAAATGAAAAAACGCCCACATAAAGAACTACTAAAATTTATTTTTAAAATATGAATCAATGAATTTAGTCCTATAATTCTAAGAAAATAGTCTAATAAGATGATGACCTGGCCATAGAACAGTCTCAGAGAGGCATTCTGTGAACTTTCAGAAACTAACAATCAGTGAGTTACTTTCTTGACCAAAGGTTTTGGCTGATTTGATTTGAGTAAGAAGTTCTGATAAGGGGGTCAGAACTAGGACCCATGTATGGAAGCTCTAGAGAAATGAATTTCACCTCATTATAGGGAAGAACTTTCTAAGTCAGACAGAAGAGACTGCTCCCAGGAAAAGCCAGCTCTCTAGCAGAAATAGGCCACTTGGTGGAGATGCTGTAACAAAGAATTCAAGTAACATATGGTTTGTCCATGATGACTGTAATCTTGGGATTTTGTGATTCTTTATTTGGAGTCTGAACAGTTGTTGTTTTAAGCTGCTTGAGATTTTATTAATAGTGGTTACAGGAAATATCTTTCACATGCCAAGTGAAAAAGATACAATACATACAAAAACATGCTAGTTATCACAAATAAACAATCAGGAAAAACAAGAATGAGATGACAATCAGTTTCACTGTGATAGGTCATAATGCAGACATTGTCAATTAACAATTATTAACTGAATTTAGACAGGATAATGGTTTGGAATTCATGAATTACCATTTACTCATTCCCAAACTACTGTGAAGCCCTAAGTCAGTCTATAAACTTGAGAATTATCATTCCTAAAGAATCTTCCCACTGTTCACAGACCCCAGTAATTTTCAAACTTCTATGTATGTCAGAATCATTTGAGCAGCTTATTAAAGATCAGATGGCTAGTCCCCACCCACGGAGATTCTGACTCAGTAGGTCTGGGGTGGGGCCCTGGGTATTTTCATGTTTACAAGCTCCCTGGGTGATTCTTATGGCATCCCAAATTTGGAAACTGCTTACCTATCTCAGGAGAAAGCATTTGCATTAAATAAGTAGTCTAGTAAAGCTCTTAGAAAACAAAGTATAATATAAATGCTAAGCTTTGTTGTTTTAAGCAGAAGACATCCTGTGCAGCTATTGTTAGCAAATTTCCAAAAGCAGAAATTAGTATGTTCATATATCAGGATGCAACCCTTGTGGCTCAGAATCCCTTGTGGGATTCCCTTGTGATAAAGAATCCACCTGCAAAGCGGGAGACTTGGGTTCAATCCCTGGGTTGGGAAGATCCCCTGGAGAAGGGAAAGGCTACCCACTTCAGTATTCTGGGCCTGGAGAATTCCATGGACTGTATAGTCCATGGGGTCGCAAAGAATCGGACGCTACTGAGCGACTTTCATTCATTCACTCACTCATCAGGATACTAATTTCTCTCCAGCTCCAACTCAACACTCGAAGCATTGTAAGGGTTAAAAATACACACACAGACTTTGAAGTCAAACCAGGGACTGAATATTGGCTGTCAATCATGAACAGTGAGATTTTGGCTGGGTACCTCACTTTGCTGAGTCTCAATTTCTTCATGTGGAAAAAGCAGGAATTAGAGTACTTGTCTCACAGGGTTGTTATGAGGATTAAATGAGATAATGGAAGTGAGGTTTTTAGCACCGCTACAGACATGTGGAAAGCACTGAATAAACAGACGTACTGTTACTATGGTGACCAATCCTAGATTTCAGTGTGATCTTGCTGTGATTAATGCAGGATAAGAAACAGAATCAATTTAATGAGCTTCCTGTGACCATGTATTTATTTCAGGGGAGGGTGAAACATACATGTGTTTTCATTATACACACTACAATCAAATGTTTTATCTATTTTAAAGTAATTTTATCTTGTCTCTTCCATTCTGCATTTGTTTATATCACTTAGAAATAAACTCACCTATAGTCACATAAGGAGATAATTTTATAAAAGAAATTAATAGCCTAAAATGGCCACCTGTGTGATATCCTAGGCCACAAAGCAGACACAAGCTATGGAAATCCAAGATGTTAAAGACGAATTCTTATATCCCAAACAAAATTCTCCTCAAAACCAGAATGTTTTTAAAAATTGATGTATAGTTAACTTATCATATGTTTCAAGTGTACAACATAGTGATTCAATATTTTTATAGATTCAGAATGCTTTTCTAAAACAAAAAATAATCTTACAGCAATGAGCTTACTTCCTAATTCCAGACAAAAAAGTGATAACAGAAATCAGCAAATAGTATTAAACATTGTTCTTTCAGCTGGAGTACTCTGACCCATTACATTAAAATGAGTATGAAGATTTTCAGATAAAGAATTTTCAGCAACTAGATTTCCAAAACAGCAGTTCAATTCCCCTATCTCAGACTTCCTCAACTCTGGTTTTCAAAAGCCCCTAGTCTTTTTCATTCCCAGACACTTTATGATTTTTGCATGGGTAAGAGTGGGGTTGAGGTGAGGTAAAAAAGGCCCCAGAGCTAACAGAGGTTGATAGTGCTGACATCAGAAGTACTGAGCTCCCTGATTCCATCTCTGTGTGGGAACTGGTCAGAGGAGCAACTGATAGGGTGTGATCACCATTCGTGCCTGATCTACTAGGAGAAATACGGATGAGCTGTTGGAGGTTCCCCTGATTTATTGTCATTATCAGCACACATCAGTGAAACTGCAAAAGGTACTCTGCTGGCTACCTTATCAAGCAAGCACTTCCATTAATTCTGCAACAAAATATAATGCCTTACAATTCATGACCCATGTGTGAGGCAGCAAATCCCAATGGCAGTAACAGGAGGGTTTGCAGATGTGCTCGCTGACAGCATGGCGAGGTCCTGTTACAGGAATTCTGTTACTGACTGAATTGTCCCCACAGAAAAACAGGTGCGAGTTGGCGGTACAGCCAAGAATGGATGACTGATAATCACAGGCACCTGGGACTTACCCCAATGTTCTGGTTCAGTGAAAACACCCAGGAGCAATTTGTTTACTCATTTATTCAACAGATTTGTGTTGCATGCTTCTTATTTAGGATGCATGGAGCTGGTTGCTGGAGGTACAGCGGTGTGATAAACAGATTGATCCTACCTAAGAGCTACTGACAATAAAATAAAATGCAGTATTGAAAATTTATGTACCAGGGTAGCAGCAGTGCAGGGTACCCTCAGAGCAGACAGAGTAACACCTCACAGGAACAAAAACGGGGAGAATCCCCTGGTGGTCCAGTGGTTAGGACTCCGTGCTTTCACTGCTGAGGGGGAACTAAGATCCCCTAAGCCAGGAGGCGTGACAAAAAACAACAACACAGAAGTGGGAGTGAAGAGGAAACTAAGATTCAAAGGTTCAAGGGAGGGTTATTTTTGGAGAAGGTGGAGAAGGTAGTTGGAGGCAAAAGGCAGAGAATGGGGAAGGAATGTTCTTGGCCTAGGGAATAGCAAGTTTGAAAGCTTGGAACTGAAACTTCAAAGTGTGTCACATGAACTGGGTAAAGAAAGCACAGCCCCTCAGTGCAGGTATGATGTCAAGATGAGATGAGGCTGGAGAAGAAAGCAAAGCCAAGAAAATGAGGGGTCTAGCAAGCCAAGGGATTTCATCCTGAGGCAACGCACGACTGCTGACGGGTTTTGAGTCTTGATCTCCTTCCATGCCGGAAAGATCTGTAGCTATTTGCTACAAAAGACAAGGGAGAAGATTTAGCAATTTCCTTCATCTCCTCCCTCAAAGACAACCCGCCAAATAGGTTCATAAAGTGTTATCTTAGTATTTTCAAATTTACTAAGACCATATGAAGGCGCCGGGAAGGCCCAGTGAGGTCACTGGCAGCACTGAGTGGAAGTGCTTCTGTTTGAGCAGATTCTGAGCCAGATTGAAGAGGGTTAGGCATCTTTGCACTGTGGGTGTTGATACTTTCACCCCTTAACTTTATCAAGCCTGTCTAATCCTAACTAACTGTAAAATATGGAGAACACAGACAGCAGTTTGGTTGACATCAGTAGTAAATAAAAACTATTTCAATTAGAAAATAAAGAATTTGTGTCCACACTAAGTGTATAAAGGTTTTGTCGAAACGAATTTGGCATTTGATATATACTGCTTGAAATTTGAGTACAGAGACCATGTTTTCCAGATTCCTTCAAAGTAATCAGCCTATGTCCAAATATACCTACCAAAAAGAAAAATATAAACAAAAGTAACACACACAACCACACCCCTCCCTCCACAGGCTTTCTGCAACTTACATTTTAGCTTCTTTTCCCATGAACCTCCTTAGAGAGCAGACAGAGCCTTGTGTATAGCAGGTACGTAGAACAGGGTCTTTTAAAAATGAAGATACGGTTTTAAAATGCTACTTTCAAGTGTATAACAATCTGTTGGCCAGAACACATTTGGTGATTCAATTCAGATTTCCCACTCTCCCAGAGAGGTAAAGTAGTAGGAACTTCTGAAGAGATCAACCCAGAGGATCTTCAACATGGACCAGAGGCTCACCAAAGGGATCCTAATTGTGCTGACTTCACTTTCCACTGCAAAAACTTGACATATGAAATATACTATTTGAAACTGTAATCAAGCACAAACCTATGAGGCCTTCCCAGGAAAAATGCCTCCATCTCATCTGCCTGCCTCTTGTTTCTAAGAAAATTTTAGCCTCCTAGGCCTTCCCCATTCCAAAGAGCACATTTAATCAGACAAGTGAGAAAATCTAGAAACAAAGGAAACAGTCAAACATGGCAAAATAAAAATATTTTAACCACTAAACAAAGTCAAGGATCTTTGGTTCCTCCTCAAGGGCTAAAGATAATATTCTGAGTCACGTTGCTGTTGTTCAGCCACTAAGTTGTGTCTGACTCTTTGAAACCCCATGGACTGTGGCAGGCCAGGCTTCCCTGTCCTTCACCATCTCCCAGTTTGCTCAAATTCATATTCATTGAGTCAGTGATGCTATCTAACCATCTTATCTCTGCTGCCCTCTTCTCCTTTTGCCTTCAAACTTTACCAGCATTGGGATCTTTTCCCACGAGTTGGCTCTTCCCATCAAGTGGCCAAAGTATTGGAGCTTCAGCATCAGTCCTTCCAATGAATATTCAGGATTGATTTCCTTTAGGATTAACTGGCTTGATCTCCTTGCTGTTCAAGGTACTCTCAACAGTCTCCTCCAGCACCATAATTTGAACACATCAGTTCTTCATTGCTCAGCCTTCTTTATGGTCCCTCTCACATCCACACATGACTACTGGAAAAACCAGAGCTTTGACTATATGGACCTTTGTTGGTAAAGTAATGTCTCTGCTTTTAAATATGCTATCTAGATTTGTCATGGCTTTCCTTCCAGAGAGCAAGCATATTTTAATTTCAAGGCTGCAGTCATCGTCCGCAATGATTTTGGAACCCAAGGAAATAAAATCTATCACTGCTTCCATTTTTTTCCCTACCTGTTTGCCATAAAGTGATGGGACTAGATGCCATAATCTTTGTTTTTTGAATGCTGAGCTTTAAGCCACCCTTTTCACTCTCATCTTTCACCCTCATCAAGAGGCTCTTTTGTTCCTCTTCACTTTCTGCCATTAGGATGGTATTATCTGCACATCTGAGGTTATTGATATTTCTCCCAGAAATCTTGATTCTGCCTGTGATTCATCCAGCCTGGCATTTCACATAATAAGCAGAGTGATGATATACAGCCTTGACGTACTCCTTTCCCAATTTTGAATCAGTCATCCGTTCCACGTAAGGTTCTAATTGTTGCTTCTTGACCTGCATACGCAACTTGTTAGGAGATAGGTAAGGTGGCCTGGTATTCTTATCTCTTTAAGAATTTTCCAGTTTGTTGTGATCCACATAGTCAAAGACTTTAACATGGTCAACAAAGCAGATGTTTCTTCATCTGCTTCATGCTTTCAGAGAAGGCATGAAATTCCCTTGCTTTCTGTATGATCCAGTGAATTTTGGCAATTTGATCCCTGGTTCCTCCTGCCTTTTCTAAATCCAGCTTGTCCATCTGGAAGTTCTCGGTTCACATACTGCTAAAGCCTAGCTTGAAGGATTTTGAGCATAACCTTATTAGCATCCGAAATGAGCACAACTGTACAAGTAGTCTGAGCATTCTTTGGCATTGCCTTTCTTTGGGACTGAAATGAAAACTGACCATTTCCAGTCCTGTGGCTACTGCTGAGTTTTCCAAATTCGCTGACATATTGAGTGCAGCACTTTCACAGCATCATAGTTTAGGATTTGAAATAGCTCAGCTGGAATTCTATCACCTCCACTAGCTTTATTGGTAGTAATGCTTCCTAAGGCTCACTTGAGTTCACACTCCAGGATGTCTGGCTCCAGGTGAGGGACCAGACCATCGTGGTTATCCAGGTGATTAAGACCTTTTTTTTGTATAGTTCTTGTGTGTATTCTTGCCACTTATTAATCTTTTCTGCTTCTGTTAGGTCCTTACCTTTTCAGTCCTTTATTGTGAGTCATATCCCTTAGCTATTGTGCATATACTAAAACCCCCACCATGTGGAAAAAGTTAACTGCATGCTGACCACAAACACATAGATCCCAGACTGGTTGGAACAGAAGGCTGATACTGTTTGCCTCAGCACCAACCAATCAGAAGAATGTTCACAAGTTAGTCACACATCATATAACCCTCTCCTTCACCTTGTCTTTAAAAACCTTTCCCTTAAAGCCATCAGAAGTTTGAGGCTTTTGAGCACAAGCTGCCCACACTCCTTGCTTGGCTTAGCTTGCAGTAAAATGCTGCACTTCCCTTCACCACAATCTAGTGTCATTAAACTGGCTTTACTGCCGGTGGGTGAGCAGATCCAAGTTTAATTCAGTGACAAAATAATTAACTGCTAACCTTGAAGAGTAAATGACAGATTCCTGGGCTTTTCAGGGTGCTCTGTGATACTCCCAACTTAAGCCACCATCCTTTACTTTTCTGAAAGAACAGGTCACACGGAAGGCCTAAGACACAGGTTGGCACAGAGCTGCCTTACTGCCCATGTTCTAGTCTTAATTGTCATTCCGTCATCTTAGGGAGAGCCAACATATTTCTTATGTTAAAATCTTAAACAAAGAAAAAAAAGCACAAAATGATTGCAAGTTTCTTTTGCAGAGGCTTCTGATGTCATTCTATCTCATTTTTTCGTTGTACTGGCTCTTACAATCAAATTAAACATCGTAATTTGTGGTATTTTCTAATTTTCATGATATAAATACTCCCAGCACGAGCAAGGACAACTACTGTGTCATGCCACCAAAGGGATAGCTGGGATGTGCACAGCTGTCTTTTCCAGAAGTTAGTGCAAGCTGGTTGCAGCATACCAAAGGATATAATCATAGTTGAGTCACACCAATGACACATCAGTTGAGTCATCCCCACTTAGGATCCAATCAAGGCAGAATAGATATGATCTGTTCCTGTGTGCCCTGCCCAAATTCCTGACTCCCAAAATTGTGAGGATAATAAGATAATTGTTTATTTTTAAGCCACTAAATTAAAAAACAGCTTTATTTGAGATCTAATTCACATACCATATAATTCACCCATTTTAAGTGTACAATTGAGTGGCTTTTAGTATATTCATAGAGCTGTGTGTCCATCACCATAATCAATTTTAGAAGATTTTCATCACCACCCTCTCAATCCTACCCTCTTTAGCTGTCACCTCCCAATCCTTCCTTAAACCCTTTCCCCAAGCAACCAATAATCTATTTTCTACCTCTACATATTTGCCTAGTATGTCCAGATCATACCATGTGACTTTTTGTGACTGGACTAATTTACTTAGCATACTGTTTTTAAGGTTCATCAGTGTTGTAGCAGATATGAATATATTATTTTTATTATCAAATAATATTTCATTGTATGAATATACCACATTTTATTATTAGTTGGTAGGCATTTGGATTGTTAATCCTTTATCTTATTCCATCCAGGCTGTAACTCACAAATTAGGAATCTTGTTTTCATTTTGTGACCTTACTATATGGTGTTCTAGTTACAAACAGAATGAATGATGAAAGCACTTTCCATACTACTTCTCAAAGATTTCCTGCTTTGTGGCTATATCTGAATAAAGAATACATTTACATACACAAGGACAATGAGACAAATTATCTAAATTAAATTGTGGTAGAAACAAAGCAGATATAACAGCTACACACTTGTTCCTTTTCTCTGCCTTAAGGCACAGGTTTACTAGAGTTATTTTAGCATCAATTTTCTTACATAGTTTTGCTTATATTTATTAGGGTATTGGGAGATTAGACCTGATCTTGCCAATTTGGATGCATAGGAGGTTTTGCTATCTACTACAACCTCCATAGTTATGGAAAAATATAAGCAGGAACACCTTTGAATTTTTGCTATACTTAGCAAAATAAATTTTAAATGAAAATTTTCTTGTACCACCTATAACTGAAAAGGCATGACACCATGGGAATGATTTCGTGTGGTGCTGCAGTAGCACAGACACATAGTTAAAAGTATACATAACAGGTATGAACACAGATATATTTTAGATCTTATAGAAAAATGAATGCTATTAAGAACTGAAACTTAGCAGAAACTGATCAAAATATCTATACTTTATATGCATCATAAAAATATTAGATACATGTGCTGGGAGAAGAAAACATTATTTGAAGAATCAAAAAATTCACATATATCAGAGATGATAGTAATTCCTAATTAAATGCCATATTCAAACGTCAAATTTTGTTTAAACTGCCCCACCTCCACTCTTCTTTCCCACCTCCTTTCTCTTACTATTTTAGGAGAGACTAGGTCAGTGGTTCATAGTCTAGTTGTCTGCTTTGCCAGTTTGGGGCAAGTTAGTTAAATTCTCTGTACTTCTATTTCCTGATAAGGACAATTATAGAACCTATTATGTGGTGGCTTCAGGACAAAATACACATAAAGTGCTCAGATCACTGCTTGGCACACAGTATTCAGTAAGTGTTAGATACTATCATCATCTCCAGAAACGTTTTCTTCTGAGGGCCTTCAATTGTAACAAAGACTTCCAGAAACAGTGAAATATTTGTGTCCTTTAGTATTATCACTTTTTGATCTGTAATAAGACATAGATAAGCACAGTATCAACAAGAAGTCAAATGATTAGAAAAATGCTTACTAAAGTAAACCTGCAAGCACTAATAACTCTTGGGAGAGAAATGACAGGGGAAGAGAATCGATTCTCATGACCCTCTGACTTGGGCAAACTGTCTTGTGTAAATAGACATAAAATGTTGGAAGAGCTCATGAGTGGAAATCAAGAGTTGCAAGTAGGAGTCAAAAATGTGCTTAGGGGACACAATTACAGCTTTTCTGTTGCTTCACAGAAACAATGTTTAAGTTCCTAAAAGTGCTGAAGGGATCACAAACTGAATCAAGTGACTTGGCAAATCCTGTTAGAAGGCAAAGTATTCAATGAGTACTCTTCCAACTAAAGTGTTGTAATATTTATAAATATAGACATTTAAAACTTATAATCAACCAGGTGTTGCATATTTATTGAGATCTTTTATATCTTAAAAAAAAAAAAAAGGTGGGGGGTGGGGTGGGGAGGGAAGACCAGGCTGCATTAAGGAGCTAAGCTGATTAAGGATTAAGGATTTTGTTCTACTTCTGGCACAGCCTTCAGAAACATAAAAAGGTCTCAGCTGATGTAAAACATTGTCTAAATCTGCCTTCCCAAGCCAAATTTGACATCACTTTATCAAGATACTCTTTCTCTGTGAAAGCAGAAGTTAATACCATGAACCAGAGTTAATTATTATTTTGGGTACTGAGCTAAAGTCAAACCCAATTCTCCTAATTCGCATATGTAAAACCTACTTCACTTGATAATCTGAGTCTGTTTTTAAGTGTTTAAATCTCAGGGTCCCTGATCCTAATCCAGTGCTCTTTTCCCTCTTGTCACACTACTTGTGATTCTGCACATGCTAAGGAACAGCTATCTTTNAACCCAATTCTCCTAATTCGCATATGTAAAACCTACTTCACTCGATAATCTGAGTCTGTTTTTAAGCGTTTAAATCTCAGGGTCCCTGATCCTAATCCAGTGCTCTTTTCCCTCTGTCACACTACTTGTGATTCTGCACATGCTAAGGAACAGCTATCTTTTGAATCTTTAAAAGGGAAACTCCCTCTAAAAATGAAACGTTCAGCAATTTCATTTGAAATAGTTTGGGGAATGTACTTATTTCAGGCAAACCACACCCATACAGAGGGAGTGCTTTGGGCATATGGCTTTATCTTGTACATTAGGAATGCAATCTGCAGTCACTGAATAACCACTGTACAATGCCAGTTTCACAAGGCAATGGTACTTTAGCTAAAATAGTTGTATTAGTGAGGTGAGTGGTAGGTATACTTAAAGGCTATGATTTTTACCTAATTTATATATCACTTTTTTTTTTTAACTTTGGGTCTTTGTGAGTTGTTTATTTCTTTACACTCATTTTAAAAGTTTCTATGAGAAACATTTGAAGATGAAATTCTTTTTATAATTATTTGTGTTATACAAGGTGATTAGACATATTTGGATTATGCAGAAATATAAANCCCCGATTTAAAAAAAAAAAAAAGAAAGAAAGAAAGAAAGAAAAGACCCTGATGCTGGGAAGGACTGAAGGCAGGAGAAGGGAACAAGAGAGGATGAGATGGTTGGATGGCATCACCAACTCAATGGACGTGAGTTTGGGTAAACTCTTGGGAGTTGGTGATGGACAGGGAGGCCTGGGGTTTCCCTGGGGTCCATGGGGTCGCAAAGAGCTGGACACGACTGAGCAACTGAACTGAACTGATAAATAAACTCAGATTTAGATCAGACTTCTCAGAGGCATGCATGAGTGGTTGAGGGGGAACTGCATGAAGAGTCAAAGGTACAAACTTCTAGCTGCAAGTACTAGCAATGTAATGTATAATTTGGTAAGTACAGTGAACACTGCTGTGTGTTATATATAAAAGCTGTTAAGAGAGCAAATCCTAAGAGATCTCATCACAAGGAAAATTCTTTCTCCATTTCTAAAATTTTGTATCTATACATGATGAATGTTTGCTAAACTTAATGTGGTGATCATTTTATGACATATTTAACTCACATAATTAAGTATATATCCAATGCTGTATGTCAATTATATCTCAGTAAAACTGGAACGGAAAACTGTACAAATGTTATCTAATTACATGGAAAAAAATTAAAATCTATTAAACATAAAAACCAAGTTACTGAACAATATGTATAATATGAAATGATACATCAAAAATTTAACACTGCTACCTATAGATGTTGAATTTATGGATAATTGGTTCCTTTAGTTTTCTACAACATATTCAATAAACAATAATTATTTTAAACTTATGTGTTTATAAATTTTTCATCAAATCATTCTTTCCAATGACCGTTAAAAAAAAAACTTTTTTTTCCTGAGTTATAATTTACATACCATAAAACTCACATATTGAAAGTAATTCAAAGATTTAAAATTTATGCATAGAGTTGTGCAACCATCAACAGTCCAGTTTTAGAACATTTCTATTACCCAAAACAATTCCCATAAGCCTGTTCAAACAACTAACTTTGCTTGAGCCAGAAGAGCTGAACAAAGTTTCCAATGGCAATTTTGACAGCCCAGCAAAATGTGCCTGGATAACTGGCTCTGTGGTCCACTGTTTATGCAAGATTTCTGATCTCTTCTCTTCCCTTTCTTTAAATCTCTACTGGCTAACTTGCCATTCTGGAAATTTATAGCAGCTTGTTAATCATTTCATTCCATCTCAGATATCCCTAACTTAGAAAAACGGAATAAACAACAGATTCAAATTTGGTTAATCTAGAAAACTGTTGCAGGGAGTTAAAATCTCTCAAATAGTCTGAATTCAATAAACAGTGAATTATTTTACTAGTAGACCATAGGAAGGAAAAAGTCAATAATTATATAAATGACTTACCTCTGAAAAAAAGCCACTATATTTTGATGATGAGCTTTCTGTCTGTGAAGAACCAGAATCACTGGAGTTAATCAAGTATGTTCGACTATCATGCCGTAATTTTTCAGGAAGGTGGCCTGCACAAGCCAGTTCATTTTCTTTATTTGCCATGACACAGCCCCCACTTTTAGGGGACTGCTTTTTTCTGTAACAAGGATTTTGAATAGGATGATGAACTTTCTTTCTTCTATAGATCACCTTACGTAGTTTATCTGGGCTTTTCACAGCTTGTCCAACTGTTCTGTAAAAAGAGTTGATTTTCTTAAATGATAAAGAATCACATGAAAAGCTTTAAAAGTTTTTAAGAGACAGACTTGGTAGGCCACATTCTGATCACTATCTACTAAAATTAGAAGCAGAATAATTAAAAAAAACTTAAGTCTTAAATTGAAGAGAAAAATAAAAGGGAAATTACAAACTATCTGGAAAGCAATGAAAAGGATGATACTTTATACCAAAAGAAAAGGAAGCATCATAATAACTAGATGCTTTTAAAATGTAATGTTACAAGGCATTCACGAAGTATGAAAATTAAAACAATTTCTATTCACCTAATCTTTTCTAACAAGGTGACACAATAATTATGCAATTTTGAATCATGCAAGTCTGAACATATACTTTAATATAAAAGAGAACACTTATTTTGATTAAGCTGAAATATATTTAATTTGTGTGAATAAGATAAAACAATAGAGAGCACATCTCATGGTTTAACAGAATGGCTCTCAAACGTTTTGGCCTCAGGATGCTTTGCACTCAAACTACTGAGGTCTCAAAAAAAATTTTTGTGAGCAGTATCTACTGATACTTGATGAATCAGAAATTAAAACATAAAATTTGTTAATTAAATAATGATAAACTCATTACAAATTATATAGAATATTTTTTAAAATCCCTTATTTTCTAAAACAAAAAATATAGTGAGAAGAATGGCACTGTTCTGCATTTGTGCAAAATCTCTAATATCTGGTTTAACAGAAAACAGCTGGATCCTCATATCTGTTTCTGCATTCAATATGCAGCCTCTGGAAAACTCTACTGTAAACTTGGAACAGAGTGAAAATGAAGGTTAATAATGTCTTAGTATTTTTCCCTGGAGGAGGAAATGGCAACCCACTCCAATACTCTTGCCTGAAGAATCCCATGGACAGAGGAGCCTGGCAAGTGATACTCCATAGGGTCACAAAGAGTCATAGGGACATGACTGAAGTGACTTAACACATATGCACTGTTATGAAGATAGTTTTGATGTCATAAACTTCTTGAAAGGGCTTTAGGGACCTCCAGGGTCCCAGATCATACTTTGAAAAACATTGGTTTAATGGAAAGTGCCTTTGGAGTTCAGCAGACCTGAAAGTAAATGCCGTTTTTACCACCTTCTGGGTGTATAACCCGAAAGAAAGCCAAAATCTTTTTTTTTTTTTTTTTTTAAACTCATCACCTGTTTAGCGTAATGGTACCTATCTATCTTACACTGATATGTTTAGCACAGTGTTTGGCACAAAGGAGTTGCTTGACAATAAATTATCATACTAAAACACAGTATTTTTTTCTCCTATTTTCACTCTTATCCAGCTTTCAATATTTGCCATTTCCCACAAATTTCAAAGAAGTTCTTACCTAGTTACGTAAGCAGCCAACTGTTTTGGAGATTTCTTAACCTGGAAAACACAAGTAGAGAGTTACAGCATATTCAAGTTATTTAACGAAGCTATGTAAACTTTGTGATTGATGTCAACAAGTCTGAAATTCAAGTTAAACTTTTCAGATAAAGCTATTTACTGTATTGATGCTGTACTTTCAATTATTAGTTACAACAACACTGTATGTATTTTTGACAATGCAACATATCTATTTGACTAATTTCCATGCTACTAGTCATATATTAGATAGGCAGGGTGCTAAATAAATGGGTTGAATTTTAATATGGTTTTAAGAAATTCTATCAGTGCTAATGAGCCTTGCAATGGTGAACAAAAAGCACTTCTGTGATTCCTCTAAAATTAAACTGAAGTATTTAAATTGTATCATATCAAAACAATATAGTGGCCAAAAAGTTTTTAGATTTTGGAATATAAACAGATTTCAATTTTTTATTAATTCTACCTAATTTTGGCAGATTAAGCAAAACTATCACCCTCCCATTTACTCAGAACTACCCACAGACTTAACTGTTTAAACTGTATCAAACTGAATGACTGTGTTTCCCTGAAGTTCTTATGTTCCAACCCTAAACTAACCCCTCCCCAGAGTGATGGTGTTAAGAGGGAGGGCTTTCAGGAGGCGATTAGCTCATAAGGGTAAAACCCCATGAACAGAATTTGTGTCCTTATAAAAGAGAGTAGAGAATTCTCTCTCTCTCCTTCCACCATGTGAGGAGGCAGATGACAGCTATCTATGAATCAGGAAGAAGACACTTATTGGATACCAACTCTGCTATGGCCATGGTCTTGGACTTCTCAGCCCCTAAAACTGAGAGAAATAAATTTCTGTTGTTTATGAGCCATCCAGTCTCTGGTATAATGTTGTGGCTATCTAAGCAGACTGAGATACTGTCTTAATTCTAGAAACCATGGACTTACCTCCTTCATGTTCTTATTAGTGAAATTAGAGATCCTTTTTCTAGGAAGATCAATGGAATGATCCTCAGTATTATTACAAAAGTTGCGTTTTTTAACATTGTGGGTTTCAGATGCCATAATCTCTTAAATACCTAGACAAAAAATAAAAATAATAAACAGAAAATACAAAAAGCAAAAGAGCCTAATTTTTTCCTTAGCACACATAAAAATACAACAGCTCTATGCTGCATAAAAGAGGCTTACAAGTACAGCAGAGGACATAAAGGCATATCTCAATTTATTGCACTTCACAGATTTTTTTTTTTAAACAAAGTCTGTGGGAACCTTGCATCAAGGAAGTCCATTGGCACCATTTGTCCAACAGCATTTTGTTAACTTCGTGTCTATGTAACATTTTGGTAATTCTCACAATATTTCACACCTCTCCATTAGTATATCTGTTACAATGTTTTGTGATTAGGGCTCTTTGATGCTACTACTATAATTGTTTCTGAGCAACAAGATGTGTCCACATAAGGTGATGAACTTATTGATAAATGTGTGTGTTCTGACTGCTCCACTGACCAGCAAGTCCCATCTCTCTCCCTATTCCCTAAGGCACAACAATATTGAAACTGGTTAATGAACCATGACCTCTAAGTGTTCAAGTGAAAGGAAGAGTCACAAGTCTCTCCCCTTAAATTTCTAAAAGCTAGAAATGATAAACCATAGTTAAGGAAGGCATGTCAAAAGGTAAGAAGACTAAAAGCCAGGCCATGTGCACCAGTCAATTAAGTTGTGAATACAAAAGAAAAGTTCTTGAAGGAAATTAAAAGTGTCATTCCAGTGAACACATGAATGGTTAAGTGAAACAGCCTCATTGCTGATATGAAAAAGTTTTAGTGACCTGGATAGAAGTTCAAACTAGCCACAACATTCCTTTAGGCCAAAACCTATTTCAGAGCAGGGCCCTAACTCTTTTTAATTCTTTAAATGCTGAGAGGTAAAACATCCAGAAGAAAAGTTTGAAGCTAGCAGAGGTTAATTCATGAGGTTTAAGGGAAAAACTCATCTCTGACACAGAAGTACAAGGTGAAGCAGTAAGTGCTGATGTAGAACTACAACAAGTTATCCAGAAGGATCTAGCTAATTAATGAAGGTGCCTATACTAAATGACAGATTTTTTTTATGGAGATAAGTTTTCTGTTGGAAGAAGATCTAGGATTTTCATAGCTAGGAGAGAAGTCAAAGCTTATCTTCAAAATTTCAAAGGACAGTTTGGCTGTCTTGTTAGGGGCTAACGTGTCTGATGACTTTAGCTGAAGATGCTCATTTACCATCCCCCAAATCCTAGGGCCCTTAAGAACTATGCTAAATCAACTCTACCTGTGCTAAGTGAAACAAAAAAGCCTGGATGAAAGCACATCTGTTTACAACATGGTTTACTGAAGTTTATAAGCCCACTGTTGAGACCGACTGCTCAGACAAAAAAAAAAGACTTCTTTCAAAATATTACGGCTCATCCACAATGCACCTGGTCACCCAAGAGCTCTGATGAAGATGTACAATGAGATTCATGTTGTCTTCATGCCTGCTAACACAACATCCATTCTGCAATCATCCATGGATCATGAAACAATTTTGACTTTCAAGTATAATTACTTAAAAAGTATATTTTGGAAGGCTCCACAGCAGAGTAAACTGAAAACCTTCAGGAACAGATTGACCATTCTAGACGCAATTACAAAATATTTTTGATTCATGGGAAGTCAAAGTATCAACAATAACAGGATTTTGGAAGAGTTGATTCCAACCCTAATGGACACTTTTGAGGGATTCCAGACTTCAGTAGAGGAAGTAACTACAGATGTGGTGGAAATAGCAAAAGGACTGGAATTAGAAGAGGAGCTGGAAGATGTGACTGGACTGCTACAATTTCACGATAAAACAGATGAGGGGCTGCTTTTTCTGGATGAGCTAAGAAAGCAGGTCCTTGAGATGGAATCAACTCTTGGTGAAGATGCTGTGGAAACTGTTGAAATGACACAAAATAATTTAGAATATTGCACAAACTTAGTTGATAAAGCAGTGGCAGGATTTGAGAGGACTGACACCAATTTTGAAAGAAGTTCAGCTGTGGGTAAAGTACTATGAAACAGCACTGCAAGCCAGAGAAACTGTGAAGGGAAGAGTTAATCAGTGTGGCAAATTTCACTGCTGTCTTATTTAGGAAACTGTCACAGCCACTCCAACCTTAAGGATCCACCTCCCTGATCAGTTAGTAGCCATCAACGTTGAGACAAGAACTTCCACCAGCTAAGAGATTATGACTTGTTGAAGGCTCCAGTGATGGTTAGCATTTTTTTAGCTTTATTTTTATTTTTTTGACCAAATTGCACAACTTGCAAAATCTTATGTTCCCTTTCTGGGTATGGAACCCATGCCCCATGCAGTGGAAGCACAAAGTCCTAATCACTGGCCCACCAGGGAATTATCAGCAATAAAGAATTTTCAAGTTAAGGCATGTACATTTTTTTTGATATAACGTTATTGTACACTTAATGGACTACATATAGTATAGTGTAAACATAACTTTTATATACATTAGAAAACCAAAAACTGTGTGTGACTTGCTATATTAAGGTGGTCTGAAACCAAATCTGCAGTTATCTCTGAAGTATGAATGTAGTTTTAAGTTAAACATTTTTTAAAGCCTTACAGAGGGAAGCATAAGGCAGGGCATTCTAGAAAATTAAAATTCTGTTCTCCTTCTTAAATTGCAAACAGTTACAATAATATGGCATGTACTTCTGACAACACAACATGTCAATCTTCCCGTTTTCCTTATCACAAGCCATGTATTAAATTTAAATTTTATGAAATCAGGTCTAATAGTAGTGGTATCTTGACATTCAAACCCATTCAAGCCTAAATTTCTAGAATCAAATCACTGGGTAACATAGAACCATAAGCAGTCAGGGGACCCAAAACTGGATTATATATATCTGAGTTGTTTTATATCAAATTAAAAAATTTTTATTTCATTCATGTAACTAGCCCTCTACAGTTTTCTTCCACTTTTGAAAAAAATAATCCACACCTGTTACTCCTCCAATTATATTCAAAGGGTGGAAAAAAGAGGCTGTGACTTCATTTATGTAGGGGCTTTCCAGTTGGTGCTAGTGGTGAAGAATCCATCTGCCAATGCAGGAAATGCAAGAGATGCAGGTTTGATCCCTGGGTTGGGAAGATCCCCTGAAGTCCAAAATGGCAACCCACTCCAGAATTCACAGATGGAAAATTCCATGGATGGAGGAGCCTGGTGGGCTAGGACATGGGGTTGCAAAGAGTTGGGACACCAATGAGTTGTTTTTATTTCCATTTATGTAACAGAGTAAATTAGTAATTTTCCCATTTGCACTCAAGTTTCACACAGCAAATTTATTTCAGATCATGAAATAAATGATCCAAGTTTCTGAAATCCAAGTTTCTCCCTCATCCTTTCTTTATAGATTTACTGAGTATTCACTATATGCCAGGCCAGATGGAGATCTTGTTCTACAGAATCATTTAGGAAGCTTTTTGAAAATACATCTTTCTGGGCCAAATTTCATGAAAACTATTTATTTAATGGCCAAACTGCATAGCTGGTGGGATCTTAGATCCCCAACCAGGAATAGAACTTGGGCCTTCAGCAGTGAAGTCATGGAGTCGTTAACCACTGGGTCACCACGGAGTTTCCCTGGACCCTAATTTCAGCCTATAACTCAGCAGGTATCCGGAAAAAAGGCGAAAGCAAATATACATTTAGGAAGCCCCACAGGTATTTCCAATGCACAATCTTAGTTTAAAAAAATTGGCTTAGTTGAACTGAATTTTCCAAAAATATGTACAAACACATGAAATTCTGCAATCAGTTTCAAGGTATTCTAAAATTTCTTGCTGCTAATTCATGGACAGCCCATCCACTTGTGCCCTCAAGTTCAGGAACCTCTAGTAGGAGACTTTTATTAAAGCAAATAAATGACTGCAGTATTACAATAAGCACATTGACAGAGGGGCACCCATGCAAGGTCTGCAAAGCTCCACTGAGGGGAGTCTTCTAGGGCAAGGAGCACACTGAGAAAATAGCACGTGCAGAACCGAAAGGCATGAGCAACATGATTTATTTGTCAATCTCTTAAGTAGATGCATGTGACTAGAGCTTAGGCGGGGGGTGAGGTACAGTGGAGTGATAAGTGAGGCTGGAGAGAGAGGCAGAAACAAGACGGTAAAGGGTCTTGGCCGCAGGGTTTTTTTCTTTTTTTGTGAGGGGACTTTTAAAGGTGAGGGACTGAACACATGCAATTACATTTACCTTCCTCTGAAATCCTATTACAATGACAGTAAGGAAGATTTAAAGGCATAACCACCTAAAGGACAAAGAACAGAAGATGAGGTGATGGCAACAACACTTTGGAAATGCAAAGCTTTAGGGATAAGAAACTTAGCAGATCTGAGAAAGCCAAACCCTAAAGCATCAGTGAGGAAAGAGGAAAAGCAGAATCCTCCAAAATCCTTCCTTAGAAAATTGCCAGTTTCTAAGCCTGGCAATACTGAGGGCCTTAAGAAGAGGGATAAAGGTGCACTTGGAAACAAATATAATGCATGAAAATCCATTTAAGACAGAGTCCTAGATCTTCCCCATTCCAGTAACAGTCTGGAGCTTTACGATATGGAAAATCTATAACAGTCTTTGCGATAGGAAACATCAGGCACAAATGAGGGTGAGAGGAACATATTCTAAACAGGGGGATCAAGTGAAAGTTTATATATTAAATGTTAAGACCTCTAACTTTCTACTACTTGCCTCACAGAGGCTTGCAGCCAGGCTTAAATACTCCAGAGAAGAGTACAGTAGATGTTTCTTTGGGAACTCTAGTTAGTCCCAGAGGAAAACACACACAAACACACTCCTAAAAATACATCAGTGATAGTCAAAGTCTCCAAAAAACTGTTTTATATCTTGATTATGGTGGTAATTAGGATAAAGTTCTGCTGCATGTAAAATACTTCAATAAACCCAACTTTCAAAAAAATCCTCATGAGATAAGAACAAACTGCATCCATGAAACACAAATGAGAAAAAAAAACAAACTGACAAAGACTCTTGGAAATTAAAAACAGGATGTAGTAATTAAGCTGGCAGAAAAACTCAGAAGTTGGAAAAGAAGTTGAGGGCATCTCCTAGAACTTAGGCTAAAAAGATTAAAATAAATAAATATATATATATACACACACACAAAAAAAAACCAGATTAGCTTATAGACAGCAACATTCAAATAAACAGAATTTCAGAAAGAATACAGAAAAAAACCCAAAGAGGAAATCAAAGAAATAACTGAAAACTGTTTATGGTTGAAGAACATGAATTCTCACGTTGCAAGCGCACACTAATGGTCAGCACTGCAGATGGAAACACACCTGCAAGGCACGCCACTGTCATTTCAGAGCGCCAGGAAAGCCAGAGAACAAGGGACAAATTAGCACCCCCCACCAAACCCAAAGCAAGGCGCACACAAGCGGTAAAGACACAGAACAATACCTTCAAAAATCTTAGGAAGCTTAGATTTTTATATCCTGACTAAACGTCATCTGAGTGCAAATGCGGGGAAAAAAAAAAGTCTTTAGAAACTCAAAGTTCCAAAAACCAATTCTTCCTGTACCAATGTGAGAAGTCATAGGAAAAAATTAGAAATACAAGAAATGGAGAGCCAGCAGGGGAAAATGACAAGAACCATTCTCATGATGGTTATGAAGAAAGATCCCATGATGAAGGCTGTGCACCAGAAGTGCACCGCAACTGGATCAGGTTAGTAGACTGAAGGGAAGAGTCCTCACATAAATGAAATTGATTTATTATACCTGGGGCTCATTAGAGAAGAGATGGAGAGAACTGAGGGAGAGTCACAGGGCAGCGGCACATGTATCAAGTATTAAAAGAAGAGAACTGTCAACCAGAATTTCCTGTGTGGGAGAAATATCCTTCAGGGGTGAAGGAGAAACCAGGACAGTATCAGACAAAAGGAAATTAAAGAAGGACTCTTAGAACAACAAGGAGATAAAATGAAAATGATACATTAAATTATGTTTGATGGTTGAAACAAAAATTATAATGCTATTTGATGTGGTTCAAAATACATGGAGTGGAATGTTTTAAGACAATTATGTTGTTGTAGGGAAAGACAAAGAGACATAAAGGGAGGTAAAGTTTCCACATTTCACTCAAGCAGACTATGATAAAATACAGATGTGTAACATAATACCTAGAACTATTTGCTAGAAGCTACTGCTACTGCTATATCAAGAAATATACTAAAAAATAATATAGATAAATCAAGATGTAATGTTTAAAATGTGTTCAAATAATTCATAGAAAGGCAAGAAAAAGAGAAACAGCAGATATTTGAAATGGGATATATAATTAGTACTTTTTAATTTAAGATCTCAAAACTGTTTACCAGTCTTCCTTAATCAGGCAGAATATTCTGGTCACCAACATAGGAGGTTCTAATGTTAGACAAATTGTCTTCCCTCTGCACTCGGAAATAAGTTTCTTTCAGCTAAAAGAAAAAACATGGAGCCAGAGGATGGGATCAGGTTTAAAGTCAGTCAGGTTTAAACACAGAGTGATAAGCTGGAGTAATAAATATACGGATAACGAAGGGGAAAGGGGAGGAGTGGGACGAATTGGGAGACTGGGATTGACATACATACACTACTGATACTCTGTATACATTAGATTAACTAATGAGAACCTACTGTGTAGCACAGGGAACTCAATTCAGTCTTCAGTGGTGAGCTGAATGGGAAGGAAACTCAAAAGACAGGGAATATATGTATGTGTGTACATATATATACAGTTGATCCACTTTGTTGTACAGAGAAAACCAACACAACATTGTAAAGCAATGATACTCCAATAAAAATTAAATTAAAAAAACAAACACACAAAAAGCCACAATGAGATAGTGCATCACAACCACTAGTATGGCTGTAACAAAAATGACAACCAATAGCAAATGTTGAGAGGGATATGGAGAAGCCGGCATTTCCACACATTACTGTGGGAGTGTAAAAAGGTACAGTTTGGCACTTTCCTAAAATGTTAAATATAGATTTACCGTGTTGTTGTTGTAGTTTAATCGTTAAGTTGTGTCTGACTCTTTGTGACCCCATGGACTGTAGCCCTTCAGGCTCCTCTATCCATGGAATTTCCTAGGCAAGAATACTGGAGTAGGTTGCCATTTCCTCCTCCAATGGATCTCCCTAACCCAGGGATCGAACCTCTGTCTCCTGTGTCTTCTGCACTACAGGTGGATTCTCTACCACTGTGCCACCAAGGAAGCCCTAGAGCTACTGTATGACCCAGCAATTTCACATCTACATATTTACTTGTGAGAAGTCAAAGTTTTTCATTGTTTGTTCTTCAGTCGCCCAGTTGTGTCTGACTCTTTGCAACCTCATGGACCCCTTCAACACGCCAGGCCTCCCTGTCCCTCATCATCTCCTGAAGTTTGCCCAAGTTCATGTCCATTGCATCGATGACACCATCCAGCCATCTCATGCTCTGATGCCCTCTTTTCCTTCTGCCCTCCATCTTTCCCAGCATCAGGGACTTTTTCATGAGTCAGCTGTTCGCATCAGATGACCAAAATACTGGAGTTTCAGCTTCAGCATCAGTCCTTCCAAAAAGTATTCAGGGTTGATTTCTCTTAAGATTGACTGGTTTGACACCCCTGCTGTCTAAGGGACTCTCAAGAGTCTTCTCCAGCACCATAGTTCAAAAACATCAATTCTTCAGCCCTCCACCTTCTTTACGGTGCACCTCTCACAACCATATGTGACCACTGGGAAAGACCACAGCCTCGTCTATACAAACGTTTGTCAGCCGAGTAATGCTTCTGCTTTTCAACACTCTAAGTGTCTTAGCTTCCCTGCCAAGAAGCGATTTCATGGCAGCAGTCACCATCTGCAGTGATCTTAGAGCCCAAAAAGAGAAAAGCTGTCACTGCTTCCACCTTTTCCCCTCTATTTGCCATGAAGTAATGGGGCCGGATGCCATGATCTTAGTTTTTTTTAATACTTAAGTTTTAAGCCTGCTCTTTCATTCTCCTCCTTCACCCTCATCAAGAGGCTCTTTAGTTCCTCTCTGCTTTCTGTCCTCTGGCCATGGGAATTCCTAGGCAAAAACAACTGGAGTGGGTTGCCATTTCCTCCTCCAAAGGATCTTCCTGACCAAGGATCAAACCCATATCTCCTGCATTGTAGGCGGATTCTTTACCACTGAGCCACTAGCAAAGCCCTAGATTTACTATATGACCCAGAAATTTCACTCTTACATACATACATACTCATGAGGAATAAAAGTTTATGTCCACACAAAAATGGACATACAACATTATTCAGAACAGCCAAAAAGTGGAAATGACCAAAATGTCTATCAACTGGTGGACAGAGAAAACAAAAAGTAGTATGTCTGAAACATTACTTAGTAACAAAAAAGAAATAAAATACTAATACATGTCACAATATGTATGAACCCTGGGCTAAGTGAAAGAAGGCAAACATAAAAGACTATATATTACATGATTCCATTTATATGAAATGTCCATAAAAGTAAAATCTGTAGAGGCAGAAAGTAGATTAGTGGTTGCCTGGGGCTGGATTGGGAGTGGAATTAACTACAAACGGGCACAGGGCTCTCTGGTGGGCAATGGAGATATTCTAAAATTAGATTTGGGTTGGTAACTACGTAATTTTGTATGCACTTATAAATAGTGAACTGTACATTTAAAATAGGTAAATTTTATGGTATATAAATTATACTCAAGTTTAAAAAAAGAAAACAAATTATCAACATTGTAATAATAAAATCTCATTACAAAGAACCTTTACACTATACATTCCATTTTGCTTTGTGTCATATGCATTTATTTGGTAGTAAATGATCAAGACCATCTCCAAGAAAAAGAAATGCAAAAAGGCAAATGGTTGTCTGAGGAGGCCTTACAAATAGCTGAGAAAAGAAGAGAAGCAAAAGGCAAAGGAGAGAAGGAAAGATATAACCATTTGAATGCAAAGTTCCAAAGAATAGCAAGGAGAGAGAAAGCCTTTCTCAGTGATCAATGCAAATAAATAAAGGGAAAAAACAGAATGGGAATGCCTAGAGAACTCTTCAAGAAAATCAGAGATACCAAAGGAACATTTCATGCAAAGATGGGCACAATGAAGGACAGAAATGGTATGGACCTAACAGAAGCAGAAGATATTAAGAAGAGGTGATAAGACTACACAAAAGAACTGTACAAAAAAGATCTTCATGACCCAGATAACCACGATGGTGGAATCACTCACCCAGAGCCAGACATCCTGGAATCTGAACAAGTAGGCCTTTTAGGAAGCATCAATACAAACAAAGGTAGTTGAGGTGATGGAATTCCAGTTGAGCTATTTCAAATCCTGAAAGATGATGCTGTGAAAGTGCTGCGCTCAATATGCCAGCAAATGTGGAAAACTCAGCAGTGGCCACAGGACTGGAAAAGGTCAATCCAATCCCAAAGAAAGGCAATGCCAAAAAAACATTCAAACTACTGCACAATTGCACTCATCTCATATGTTAGCAAATTAAAGTTCAAAATTCTCCAAGCCAGGTTTCAACAGTATGTGAACCGTGAACGTCCAGATGTTCAAGCTGGATTTAGAAAATGCAGAGGAACCAGAGATCAAATTGCCAACATCTCTTGGATCATCAAAAAAGCAAGAGAGTTCCAGAAAAACATTTACTTCTGCTTTATTGACTATGCCAAAGCTTTTGACTACGTGGATAACAACACACTGTGGAAAAATCTTAAAGAGATGGGAATACTAGACCACCTGACCTGCCTCCTGAGAAACCTGCATGCAGATCAAGAAGCAACAGTTAGAACTGGACATGGAACAACAGACTGGTTCAAACTGGAAAAGGAGTATGTTAAGGTTGTATATTGTCACCTTGTCTACTTAACTTCTATGCAGAGTACATTATGCGAAATGCCAGGCTAGATGAAGTGCAAGCTGGAATCAAGTTTGCTGGGAGAAATATCAATAACTTCATATACGCAAATGACATCACCCTATGGCAGAAAGTGAAGAACTAAAGAGCCTCTTAATGAAAGTGAAATGGTGACCCACTCCAGTGTTCTTGCCTGGAAAGTTCCAGGGACGGGGGAGCCTGGTGGGCTGCCGTCTCTGGGGTTGCACAGAGTCGGACACGACTGAAGCGACTTAGCAGCAAGGAGAGTGAAAAAGTTGACTTAAAACTCAACATCCAGAAAGCTAAATCATGGCATCTGGTCCCATCACTTCATGGCAAATAAGTGGGGACACAATGGAAACAGTGAGAGACTTTATTTTGGGGGGGCTCCAAAATCAGATGGTGACTACGGCCATGAAATTAAAAGATGCTTGCTCCTTGAAAGAAAAGCTATGACCAACCTAGACAGCATATTAAAAGAGAGAGACATTACTTTGCCAAAAGAGGTCCATCTAGTCAAAGCTATGATTTTTCCAGTGGTTATGTATGGATGTGAGAGTTGGACTATAAAGAAAGTTGAGCCCCGAAGATTTGATGCTTAACTGCGGTGTTGGAGAAGACTCTTCAGAGTCCCTTGGACTGCAAGGAGATCCAGCCAGTTCATCCTAAAGGAGATCAGTCCTGAACATTCATTGGAAGGACTGATGCTGAAGCTGAAACTCCAATACTTTGGCCATCTGATAGGAAGAACTGACTCAATGGAAAATACCCTGATGCTGGGAAAGATTGAAGGCAGGAGGAGAAGGGGATGGCAGAGGATGAGATGGTTGGATGGCATCACCGACTTGATGGCTGTGAGTCTGAGCAAGCTTCAGGAGTTGGTGATGGACAGGGAAGCCTGGCATGCAGCAGTCCATGGGGTCGCAAAGAGTTAAGACACGACTGAGCAACTGAACTGAACTTTCCTGGGCTATAACACAGGATTATCCTTTTTCCCAATAGCATTTAACAGTGTTATTCAAATAGCTAAAAGCACTTATTGAGGTTTCTAGGTGTTTCCTAAACTCCATTTGATAATAGAGGCAAAGAGAATAATCTGAAGCAGGACTAAGAGCAGTCGAAAGCAGTGGTTAGAAACTGGAAAGGACACTCTTTTAATGAAAAAAAGAATAAAAGGAAACAGGCCTTAAGAGAATAAAAGCAAAGAGATAATAACTATTCTGAATTTGGATATAAGGGAGCATGTTTTCTTAAATCAAGACAATAAAGTGATTGCTTATGGGTATTTTCTTGAGAAGGCAGAAAAATGAGTGGCATTGTAGAAGAAGCTGAAGGGATGAATTCCTTTTCTATTATATAATACTTATCTCCTACCATAAAGATAAGGGATATTAGGATAATCTTACAAAGGCTATGAAATCAAAAGACTAAATAATTTTAAGTATTACTTAGATATTTCTCATCTACTCACAACAATGAGAAAAGCTCATCATACATAAATGAAACATGTCTGGACTTTTGTCTCCAATAAGTTAAGCTCAAGATCAAATGAACTAAGCTTTCTTTTTACATCGGTATGCTACAGCATATCAATTATTTGCACTTAACTAGGCAATTTCATTCTTCATCTTGAAAACTTTGCATAGGTGTACATAGAATTATAATAATAATTATTCCTGGTATCAGTGATTCTCCTCCAATCACCCCATATAATCACTCTCATCACAAAGATCGTGAATTGTATTCTCTCAGAGTCTTGGGGCTTAAAACTCACCACTATTGTATAGTAGTTAGATATAAAGAGGCTTTCAAATTTAAAGCTTCAGTCTAATATTTTTTTTCCACCTAGAGAGATCAAGTAACTTGCCAAAAGGCACTTAGCTAGCTAGTGGCAGATGTAGGGCGCAGAATCTATGCTATTCTACCATATCTTTGATTTCACTAACTGAATCCAATTCATTCCCAACTACAATAGAGTCACCATTTTCAATCCTGAATAGTCAAATAAGACTAGAGTGCCAATTTTTCTGAGGAGATGACAAGAGAGCGACGAACATAAATCCTAATGGAGCCTTACCTTCTCTTATCCTATAAGGGCAACCTTGTTTCTCTCTTCCAGGGCCCAGCAGGGAGTTTAAAGGGCTTAAAGACAAATCAGAGGTTTCCCCAAGAGACAGATGCCACACACAAAATGAAAAGGAAAATGAACATGGACTTCTTCCCTCAAAAATTTCAATGCAGGAGAGAGGAACAGAAGGTAAATTGATATTTTATGGGGCAGTCTTTAGGGCTTGGAGATGCTGATTTTTTCCTCCTAAATTCAGTTATCAGACTCTAAATAAATGGAATTTGGATCAGGTTAAAAAACAAAGTGATAAAAAAGGAATTGAGAATGCCAAAACTGACTTAAATGGGTCAGTTACTTCCCTGGTCTCTCAGACGGTAAAGCATCTGCCAACAATGCGGGAGATCCAGGTTCAATTCCTGCGTCAGGAAGATCTCTTGGAGAAGGAAATGTCAACCCACTCCAGTATTCTTGCCTGGAAAATCCCATGGACGGAGGAGTCCCTGGGGTCGCAAAGAGTAGGACATGACTGAGCGACTTCACTCCACTTAGTACTGAATATTAAAAACACTATTTTCAAATAATGTCTTGTGAAGTGGAAGAATAATAAAAAACAACAGTATTATAAAAGGCAGGATAGAAAATTTAAAGTACAGTATAATTCTGGTTTTTCAAAAGCTATATGTATATAATCAATACATTCAAAAGAGCTCTATCAAAATATTAACAGAAGTTATTTATGCTGGTAGAATTACAGGTAAGTTTTTTCCCTTCATTTACACATTTTTCTATTTTCTACTATGAATATGAACTATTTTCAGTTTGAATAAAAATATTCTAACTTAGTGAGGTTATAAAAAGAAGTCTTATAAAAAAAAGCAGCTAAATTATATGACTAGCTTATAGTAAAAAAGTGAGAAAGGTGTACATGTCAACCAAAGGGGTAACATTTCATAGGAATTTAACTTTTCCAAAATCAGGGCAACTCCATCCAACTTTCTTAGTTCTTGCCTTCTCACTTCACTTAGGACTTAGCTCCCACACACACTTTTTTATCTTCAGCGTCTCCCTTTGAACTGATTCTTCTGCTTTCAAACTTGCTCAGGTTTCCCCTATCAACTTCTATACTCTTTCTCTACCTCTCTTTCCTGCCAAATTTCTACAATGAGTGCTTTTTAGTTTCCATTTTCTCTTTAACCCTTTATAACCTTGCTTTTATTCCACCCTCTTATCGGAAAAAACAAAAACAACTGTATCTTCAAGGTTCCTTGAAGCTATCAGGGAGCCTTTTGGACCACCGATGATGCCCACTGAGGTCAGCCCAGCCAACCCCACAGACTTTGCTCATTCTTTATCACCACTACCAGCTTTTTCATCACTTCATCCTCAGACCCTCAATCTTCCTGTTCACAGGACACAGCACTACCTCGATTCTCCTTGTTCCCTTACTCCTTTCTGACACCTTTTCCTTTATTAACTCTCTTCTCTCTGCACTAAGATTGGAAAAATATGCTTTCATAGCTTTAGTTTTTTCCATAGGTTCAGACTCTCCTCTAACTTCTATGTATTTGACTTTCTGATCTACCATTGGTAGGTCCAAGTCAACATATCTAGAACAAAACCGCTTTGATTGCTTCCAATGGTGGGCCAAATAGCTCCCCTCCTAGCTACCAAATATTTTTACTAGCATGAAATTTCTCTCAGACTGGAAACCTAGGAGTTATTTTGCCTCCTCGCTCCTTCCTTTGAATCAATCACTAAGTCGTTTTTTTCTTTTTTGGTCACTCCTTAGTATGCAGGGTCTCAGTTTCCAGAGCAGGGATTGAAGCCAAGCCCCTTACAGTAGAAGCATGGAGTCCTAACCACTGGATGTCAGGGAGATCCCAATCATGACGTCTTCTTGAATTTTTCTTCAGAGTATTTCATGGATCCATTTGGACCTTTCATTTTCCACTGTCAGAACACTAGCCCAATCACTTCAAGCCTACTTACTGTATGGATTATTTGATTTTCTTGCCTTCAGTCTCTTCCAGTCCCTACAAATCAAGTCTTTGCAAGCTATGATGTTGATGGTAAAATCCCTAAATCTCTAAAAATTTCCTACTGTTTACTACAGAATTTCCCAAATTATGTTTAGAGTATCCACATAGATTTTAGGGAATATTTTACTCTATTCATATAAGTTTAGATATGTTAGATGTTAAATTACTGCTTGGGAATTAGTTAACTACATTAAAAAGGCTCTGAGGGACCCTACATAATTTTATTTAACTGATTCCCAAACTCAGCCACCATCCTATTTCTTAAAAAAATTTATAATTTTGACCAATACATATAAAATTTGAAAGATGCTGATGTCCCAAGGAAGAGTTTGTAGAATTGATTTACTACATCAAGACTAAACTATTTATCTAAATATTGAAGGCCTCCATAATCATAATAATAGTATTATACATAACCATCATAATGATACTATTAGAGATTAATAACTTTTTTAATTATAAGGAAAGCTGAGCAAAATATTCCTTAGTATATTTTTTACATGGGAGAAAGGGAGGTTTTCTGTTGAGGGAAGGAGGTTTCATTGCAAAAGTATTAATGAAATAATGATAATTTAATTAAAAGTAATAGCACCCTTTATCAAAAGCTTACCACATGCTAGCCATAGGCACTGCAGTTACATCATAGTACACCTTTTCTATATAGTCTAGAAAACTGAAGGACAGAAAGATTATACAATTTGTCAAACAGCAAGAAAGCAGTAAGAGTTAGGACTAGAACTCAGGCACTCTGTCACCCCTGCCTCCACTTTAACCAATACACTAAACTGTGTCTCAACTAATAGGAGTTATTAAGGGTAAATGCATAGAGAGACAATGCACATTTTAATCACTTTCAATCTCGTGATCTACAGATCAAAATTTATTCTATTCTCAATCAGTTTTCTCAAACACAAAATAAGACTGTTGCAAAGTTCAAAATAAGATTACATGCAAGTTACTATTGCTATTATCACTCATATTTATGTTAAGTGTAAATATATATGACTCTGGTATTTTGGAAGGCAAATCTGACCATATCTTGTCACTTAGTTTACAGCAACCATACAATTTATCATCCAANTTATTCTCAATCAGTTTTCTCAAACACAAAATAAGACTGTTGCAAAGTTCAAAATAAGATTACATGCAAGTTACTATTGCTATTATCACTCATATTTATGTTAAGTGTAAATATATATGACTCTGGTATTTTGGAAGGCAAATCTGACCATATCTTGTCACTTAGTTTACAGCAACCATACAATTTATCATCCAAACCAGGACACATTTCAGAATAAAAGAAAATACTACTAAAAATTATTCTGGGTCAAGAGGCATAAACCATCCCAAGCAAATTAGGAGGTATGGTCATCCTCACCTTGGCCCAGTTAAAATGTTTAGTTTTCTAGATCTATTTTCTGTATCAACTGCTCACTAATAAAAAAGGGACAAATTATTGAAAAACATGATGTATGAGTAAGTATCAAATGCATTATGCTAAATGAGAGAGACATTCAAAAGGCTACATACTATATTTCATTTTTGACCTCCTAGAAAAAGCAAAATTACAGGGAAAAAAAAATATCAATTTCTTGCCAAAGTCTGGAAGAAGGGAGATGTTGCTATAAAGGGATAAGAGGGTTATTTTCATGGTGAGGGACATGCTCTATATCCTGACTGTGGTAGTATTTATACATCTGTGCATATGTTGAAGACCACATAAATAATATCTCAATAACCTGACTTGAAAAAACTGGGGTGCAGAGCACATGTCATTAAGAGCTTTTCACTAGGCTCCTTGGACACTCAAAACTCGCTTGATGGAACTGAGAAATAAGGCTCACTGGGCTCACATTCATTCTTTTTTTGCCAAGAAACTGAGGTCCACACTTCAGGCCTAGAGGTTCCAGAAACATTCTTCAAAGCATCTGGAATATATATCTGTTTTGACAGGTGATTACTGAGGCCTGCCCTTCTGGCTTTCTCTATATTCTACTCATCCATGTGGGCTGTATCCAGCCCTGAGGACACAAGATGCCCTCAATGCCTTCCCTGTGCAATGATGCAAGGTGACTGCCCTCACTTGGAGGCCAAAGGAAGTTAAAATCTTAACCTGCAAAGGCCTCCAGGCACCTCCTGCCGCACTCAGCTGTCTAGAAATCTTTCTGCTCATCATGCAGTAGGAATTACAACTCGCCATCTGGGTGAAAATTTAAAGATTCATTCCACCTTAAAGGCAAGTGTAGCTAAAAGATTAGGTCAAACAGACCCATGTTCACCCTCCCAGCTTTCCCACTTATCCAGACACTTGGAAATACCTGAGCCTCATTTTACCCTTCTATTAAAGTGAAAATGTTTGTGTATTTACCTGCTTGATTCCCCCCAAAATCAGAACATCTGCATACATAGGAGGATCTAAATATATAGAGCAAATACTAATAGACATAAAGGGAGAAACTGACAGTGTAGTGGGGGACTTCAGCACCCCCGTTTACCCTGGATGTACAAGATCATCCAGACTCAACAGAGCAACAGGGAGCATATTAGTATCATCATGATCAAAGTATACTCATTTTTTAAGGTTAATTTTTAAAATAATTAAAGACAAGTAAGCTATGTGTTGGAGAAGACTCTTGAGAGTCCCTTGGACTGCAAGGATATCCAAGCAGTCCATTCTGTAGGAGATCAACCCTGGGTGTTCTTTGGAAGGAATGATGCTAAAGCTGAAAACTCCAGTATTTTGGCCACCTCATGCGAAGAGTTGACTCATTGGAAAAGACTCTGATGCTGGGAGGGATTGGGGGCAGGAGAAGAAGGGGCGACAGAGGATGAGATGGCTGGATGGCATCACTGACTCGATGGACGTGAGTCTGAGTGAACTCTGGAAGTTGGTGATGGACAGGGAGGCCTGGTGTGCTGTAATTCATGGGGTCGCAAAGAGTTGGACACGACTGAGCGACCGAACTGAACTGAACTGAAGCTGTGTATTCAATCCAACATGCATTTACTGAAAACCTACTATGTGTCAAGATTGATGTCTTGCCTGGACTTCCCTGGCAGTCTAGTGGTTAAGACTCCATGCTTCCTTTGCAGGGGGTGAGGGTCTGATTCTGAGTTGGAGAACTAAGATCTCACATACTGTGTGGCCAAAAAAAAAAANTAAGCTATGTGTTGGAGAAGACTCTTGAGAGTTCCTTGGACTGCAAGGATATCCAAGCAGTCCATTCTGTAGGAGATCAACCCTGGGTGTTCTTTGGAAGGAATGATGCTAAAGCTGAAAACTCCAGTATTTTGGCCACCTCATGCGAAGAGTTGACTCATTGGAAAAGACTCTGATGCTGGGAGGGATTGGGGGCAGGAGAAGAAGGGGCGACAGAGGATGAGATGGCTGGATGGCATCACTGACTCGATGGACGTGAGTCTGAGTGAACTCTGGAAGTTGGTGATGGACAGGGAGGCCTGGTGTGCTGTAATTCATGGGGTCGCAAAGAGTTGGACACGACTGAGCGACCGAACTGAACTGAACTGAAGCTGTGTATTCAATCCAACATGCATTTACTGAAAACCTACTATGTGTCAAGATTGATGTCTTGCCTGGACTTCCCTGGCAGTCTAGTGGTTAAGACTCCATGCTTCCTTTGCAGGGGGTGAGGGTCTGATTCTGAGTTGGAGAACTAAGATCTCACATACTGTGTGGCCAAAAAAAAAAAAAGTATACACCTTATTTCTCAAGAAGTTCATAGCCTGGTGGGAAAGAAAGACAATAAATATAAAACAATTAAGAGCTATAAAATAAAAATAGTACAGACTGGAAGAAAAAAAGAAAGCAGTAGCAGCACATCTAATGTGAGGGGCAGTGAAATACACAGAAATATGTCTCAGGTTACACTAGATCTGAGTCCTAAAGAAAAACAAGAAATTTTGAAAATGAAATGAAGGAAAGCTCCTAATTAATGAACCATCCTAAAAACAAACTAAATTTACGAACTCAAAAATTGTATCGAGGGCTTTCCCTATTTCTGTATTGTCAGTTCTCGTTCAAAAATGGTTATTCAATTTGAACATGAATAGAAAGCAAAAAAAGATTCAGAAGCTGATGGAAAACTTCACAATGGGTAAATGAGGCTGACAATATCCAAATCACTAATCAACTTTATCATTACAAAGAAGGAGGCAACCAAACATTATACGCCTTCTGATGTCCCAATGATGTGATACATACAACAAGAAATTTTACAAAACACTACTATTAAGTATTCTTGTCAAAAAATCTAACCATATTTAACCTGAGTGCAAGCCTCAATCATCTGTTACCAACTACCAGTTTAGAGGAAATACAGAGAGGAACCCGCTAAGCACTTTAAGGATGGAATTATAAAATATCCAGAATACAGAAATAATTTAGGGCACAAAACTCAGTTTCCTCAACAAGTACTTTGCAAGGAAAAAAAGCGGAGGAATCTGCATATTAAGAGAGGCTGTATCAACGAAATACATCTGTCCTACTTTTAAAAAACTGTTAAGATGTGTAGGAATCAGGGAAATTTGAATATCAACTGGATATGTGATGTTAAGGATAATTGTTTATAACTCTAAAGTATAAGTAACATGGCTCAGATGGTAAAGAATCCGCCTGCAATGCAGGAGACCCAGGTTTGATCCCTTAGAGAAGGGCACGGCAACCCACTCCAGTATTCTTGCCTGGAGAATTCCGCGGACAGAGGAGCCTGGCAGGCTACAGTCCATGGGGTCAGAAAGAGTCAGACATGACTGAGCAACTACACCCTGACTTTCAAACTTCACACATTTAAAGTGGATGTATGGGATTTCCCTGGTGGTTCAGTGGAAACAAATTTGTCTGCCAATATAGGGGACACGGGCTTGTGTCCAAGAAGATTCCACGTGCCGTGGGGCAACGAAGCCTGTGTGCCACAACTACTGAGCCCACACACTCTAGAGCCCAAGCTCTGCAACGAGAGGAGCCACCGCAACCAGAGAGAACCCAGATACAGCTGAGACCCAGTGCAGTCAAGGCATTCTTAAACAAAAAGTCATAAAAAAATAAAAGTGTACATACATATACAGCCATTATCTATCTTTTACCTTCAAAAATTTCCTGTTCCTTTTTAATCTGTCCCCAACCACTAGATCTGCTGTCGCTATAAGCTGTTTTACATTTTCTAGAATTTATGTAAACAGACTCATACAGTATATACTCTTTTTTGGAAGGGGATCGTTTCTTTCATTCAACATAATTATTTTGAGAATAATCCATGCTATATATACATAGTCTATTCTTTTTTATTGCAGAGCAGTATGGATATCCACAATTTGTTTATCCATTTATCTGCTAATAGCTATTTGGATTATTTCCAGTTTGGGCTATGATTAATAAAACTGCTATGAATAGTCATGTACAAGTCTTAGGATGAACAGATACTTTCATTTCTCTTGGGAAAAGACCTAAGGAATGGAAGAGCTATTATGGAAACTGTTGTTTAACTTTATAACAAAATCATCAATCTTTTTTACACTATTTTACATTCCCAACAGTATACGAGAGTAAGACATACAACTTTTTTTTAAATGAGTCTTTCAGAGATATATACATCATACCATGAAAAGAGATGATGCATAGGACTTGCAAAGAGAAAGAGAAAATCAGTGAAACAAGAAATGTTAGTAACTGCTGAACCTGGGTAACTGAGATGGTCATACCACTATCCTCTCTATTTTTCTATGTGATTAAACTTTTATGTTATAAGAACTACTGATTCAATAAGCAAAGCTTAATATGTGGGCTATATACACTGCAATGTTCTCAAAGACACAGTTAAAACGGTATGATCTTGTTCTTTGGGCTAGAGGTGGTATTCCTTTATTGACTATAGATGCAGTCAGCTTTGTCTTGGCAGCAATACCGTCCTTCAGTTAAAAATAAATAAATAAATGAAAATAACACTGTGAAAGTCAGGTGGGATGGCAGGAGACAAAAACAAAAACAACTGTCCCTCCTCCACAATCCTGGATTTGGGAGCAAATGAAGTCTGATGCATAAAAAGAAAAAAAAATCAGAAATAAACAGTGATAAAAATTATCTCTCACTTTACAATAGTCCACGAAACACTGAATGCTTCTACAGAGGTGAACTGCACAGGTAGGGGCCAGCTGAGAAAAGTTTTTACTTTATATTCCCTTTATACTAAATTTTGCATTTCATGCAAATGTTACTTAGTTTAAAACAAATTAAAATTAAACATTTTAATATCAATAATTCAACCACCAAATAATATTCTGGTGGGTTTTTTCTTATGCAGTTAGTTTTATATGTTACATTTTGTCATTAATATATATTTTAAAATATATTAAAAATATATTTTATATATATTAAAATATAATTAAAGTCTTCTTGGAAATTATTTAAATTAATATATATTTTATCACATGGATACTGTTTGTTTTTATTTTTGCTATTACAGAAAATACTTGATGAACATCTGTATACATTAAGTATTTGTACATATCTGATTATTTCCTTTAGATAAGCATATTACTGGGCTGAAAAATATGGTTTTAGAGCTCTTGAAATATATAGTAAGAATCCTTTCATATAATGTGACAGGGAGCGGTGGCTGATCATTTAAAAAATCATTTTGCAAATTCACGAAAAATGAAAGTGACAGATGTATACACATACCTTAGACATTTAAATTTAAAAATCTAAAAATAATGCATACTCATCATCTATGACTTCTACTTTGGATTTCGTTAAAGTGGCCCAAGAACTCATTGATACAAAGCATCACCAGTGCAAAATCCTAAACTGTTACAGTTTTACTTTACTTATCTTTAGTTTTCTTTTTTTTGTCTTTAGTTTTCTAGCCCATACTGAATTTGACAGAAAGTTGTTGAATCACTTGCCTTCATCCAGACTATCCACAGTACCCTCATTAGTTTTCACAGAAACAGTGTTTTTAAACTCCTATTTTAGATTTTCATATTTTCTAAGTTGGGTGACCAAGTAAGTGCAGCAAATGTGGCAGAGATGGACAGCTGCCCCCAGATGCAGACTCTGGCTGACAGAGGCAGAGAAAGAGCCTCTCAGCACTCCCAGGAAGAGAAGACTCGGTATCATCAATTTTTCCCTTTCAAAATTTGACAGATAATAAACAATGTTTTAGTTTGCATTTGAAATATTTAGTAGGTTATATTTTTCTTATGTGATAAAACTGAAAGGACTTGGCAGTATGTGGTAATGGGGAAACAAATCCTGGAGTCAGACTTCCCGGTTGGAGTCCTGCTTTAACCACTTACTAGTGATGTGATATTAGGCAAGTTACTTAACTTCCTATTTTCAGAGTACAGTTATGAGGATTAAGTAAAATAATCCACTTAACCACAATGCCTAGCACATGGCTAATCACTCAGTAAATGCTGGCTCTCACTGAGTTACACACAAATATCACTAAGAAAGCTGCCTCTGTTGTGAGAAACAAGACTCATAGTGTCAGCAAATATTAATACTAGTTCCTAAATTTGTTAAATGTTGTTGTCTATGTGGACATGAGCACAGGAAAACAAAAGACACTGAAAGGATAACAAGTTCTTTCTGAAGAGTGGTATTACATTTGAATTCTTTTTTTCTTTTTTATGTCTCTACAATATTAAGACTGAATCATTTTCTTTGGTTTATTCTTCTGTATCAGTTTTTCACAGTAAAAAAAAAAAAATTACATTTTAAATAAAAGAATTGTTTCTTTTTAAACATAGGAGGACAATACATTAAATCAGAAATATAAGTTTCTTAAGCTTTGAAACACACAAATTCTAAAGTTATGTAAAACAACACAAAATAACTGTAAAATTTATGACTTGAATCACTTTAGGTAGAAGAAAAATCTCAGTATTACCTACAACTACATCATAGTAACTAGCAATTTCCTGCTTCATTTCTGCTTATAACCTTAAACTTCCCAAATTTTCCTACTGTAAAATTCTCACCATCATCATCATATTTACAGAGGGAGAAACACAAGCAAGCAATTATTAATAGATTATGTTAAGCATAGTGATATCATGTATCTAAGGGGGGGTAGGGTAGGGTTGCTCTTGAGTTAAAAATATGAAATAGAACAGAATGGCTTAGAGCTAAGGTACTTAAAGAGTCATTCTACAGAGAGTAACAACAGATTCAAGGCCAGTAGGACTCATCCAGTTCAACACTCCACTCAATGAGTGTTTTACTAAATTTTAATTCATGTGTAAGACACATTTTCATAACTATTTCAACATAAAAGGTGTGCTAAACAGACCATCTGATCCAGTGTAGAGCAGGCACAACTTATCACAAGTAGGAACTAAAAACACATGCATTTTAATGTCAAGTCAGATTAAAAAAAAGATTACATGATTCCCTAAAGGTGACCTTCATTTCTCAGTATATCTGGGTGGGGGTGGTGTAGAAAAGGCACCGAACTTTTGTACTACTCAAAGTGACAAAGTGGTATATGTCAAGTGTGCTTTTTATAAACTATATGAGACTCTATTACACTGGCAAGGTAATGATACATTCTGTTGACTTGTTTCATTTCGTCTGAAACCCTGTAATCCCTTCTAGGGGACCTCCTTGTGGCTCAGCTGGTAAAGAATCCGCTAGTCTAAACTGACTGAAGGTTAACATTTTGAAATATGTGTCAGTGAGATGGGGTATAAGCTGGAGCGGGGAGAGAGGAGGTGAACAATGATGGGGGAAGAAAAGAGAAGCGCAAAGCAAGCAGAGCCAGTGCTTATTCATGCACTGTCCAGGGAAAGGGTGCCCCATCAAGTGGTCCAGATTTTCCTGTACATTTTTAGCTTTATTCCTATCGAGGAAATGGATTTACCAAGTTACCAGAGCCTGATATTATTAAATGTTCAAATCATAAGACTTAAGTACTCTCATTCTGATGCCATGTACTTAACAACTCAGAACCCCTAGTATCTGGACTAAACCCCAGGGGCTTTTTTTACTTGCTGAGTGATTCATCATTCTTCTCTTAATTCAGTTTCCCAGGGAAAGCTGGTGTGAGAGATGTCAAATTCAGGAAAGAGGGGCAAGCATGAAAAATATAGATTTCTGGCAATTCAGTGGGTACGACATGATACATGATTTCAATCAATTAGACCAAATAGAATTCCAACTCTTTTGACTAACTCATCTCTTTCAGAATTTTCCACAGTTAATTGTGATCCACATGGTCAAAGGCTTTGGCATAGTCAATAAAGCAGATATAGAGGTGTTTTTCTGGAACTCTTGCTTTTTCCATGATCCAGCAGATGTTGGCAATTTGATCTCTGGTTCCTCTGCCCTTTCTAAAACCAGCCTGAACCTCAGAGACTTCATGGTTCACGTATTGCTGAAGCCTGGCTTGGAGAATTTTGAGCATTACTTTACTAGCATGTGAAATGAGTGCAATTGTGCAGTAGTTTGAGCATTCTTTGGCATTGCCTTTTTTGGGGACTGGAATGAAAACTGACCTTTTCCAGTCCTGTGGCCACTGCTGAGTTTTCCAAATTTGCTGGCATATTGAGCGCAGCACTTTCATAGCATTATCTTTCAGGATTTGAAAGAGCTCAACTGGAATTCGATCACCTCCACTAGCTTTGTTCGTAGTGATGCTTTCTAAGGCCTACTTGACTTCACATTCCAGGATGTCTGGCTCTAGATGAGTGATCACACCATCATGATTATCCGGGTCACGAAGATCTTTTTGTACAGTTCTTCTGTGTATTCTTGCCATCTCTTCTTAATATCTTCTGCTTCTGTTAGGTCCATACCATTTCTGTCCTTTATCGAGCCCATCTTTGCATGAAATGTTCCCTTGGTATCTCTAATTTTCTTGAAGAGATCTCTAGTCTTTCCCATTCTGTTGTTTTCCTCTATTTCTTTGCCTTGACTGCTGAAGGCGGCTTTCTTCTCTCTTCTTGCTATTCTTTGGAACTCTGCATTCAGATGCTTATATCTTTCCTTTTCTCCTTTGGTTTTCACCCCTCTTCCTTTCACAGCTATTTGTAAGGTCTCCCCAGACAGCCATTTTGTTTCTTTGCATTTCTTTTCCATGGGGATGGTCTTGATCCCTGTCTCCTGTACAATGTCACGAAACTTCAGTCCATAGTTCATCAGGCACTCGATCTATCACATCTAAGCCATTAAATCTATTTCTCACTTCTACTGTATAATCATAAGGGATTTGATTTAGGTCATATCTGAATGGTCTAGCGGTTTTCCCTATTTTCTTCAATTTAAGTCTGAATTTGTTAATAAGGAGTTCATGATCTGCGCCACAGTCAGCTCCTGGTCTTGTTTTTGTTGACTGTATAGAGCTTCTCTATCTTTGGCTGCAAAGAATATAATCAATCGGATTTCAGTGTTGACCATCTGGTGATGTCCATGTGTAGAGTCTTCTGTTGTGTTGTTTGAAGAGGGTGTTTGCTATGACCAGTGCATTTTCTTGGCAAAACTCTATTAGTCTTTGCCCTGCTTCATTGTGCATTCCAAGGCCAAATTTGCCTGTTACTCCAGGTGTTTCTTGACTTCNTATGGATGTGAGAGTTGGACTGTGAAGAAAGCTGAGCACTGAAGAATTGATGCTTTTGAACTGTGGTGTTGGAGAAGACTCCTGAGGGTCCCTTGGACTGCAAGGAGATCCATTCTGGACTTCAACCAGTCCATTCTGAAGGAGATCAGCCCTGGGATTTCTTTGGAAAGAATGATGCTAAGGCTGAAACTCCAGTACTTTGGCCACCTCATGCAAAGAGTCGACTCATTGGAAAAGACTCTGATGCTGGGAGGGATTCAGGGCAGGAGGAGAAGGGGACAACAGAGGATGAGATGGCTGGATGGCATCACGGACTCGATGGACGTGAGTCTGAGTGAACTCCGGGAGTTGGTGATGGACAGGGAGGCCTGGCGTGGTGCGATTCATGGGGTCGCAAAGAGTCGGACACGACTGAGTGACTGAATTGAATTGAACTTTGACTAACCCACCCTGAAATAAAAATTACAAAATTGATACTCAGTGGGAATTACCATTGCTACCACCAACTCCTCAGCTTTAATAATTAAGTCCCCTCAGTGTACATTAAGGAACTAAGATTAACAATGGGAAAAAACAAAGTTAGCTAAATTCTGATAACTAGGTATTTTGTTTATCATCTTTATTAACAGTTTTGGACTTACAGTTTTTTTCAGTGACTTTATGCCTTTTACCGGGAAGTTGGCATGGGCTGGTGGAGGTGGGAGAAAAGGTACAGAACAGTATTTTATTACCTAGGTAAAAGATCAAGTGTACATGAGTGACTGCTTACATATTCACTGAGTATCTCTGGAAGGATACACAAGAAACTGGGGACAAAAGTCTTTTCAAAAGAGAGGATATGTGTGGCTGCGAGGGTGAGGTGAAAGGGAGACTTCCTCCGTCTTTTAAAATTTTGTATCAAAAGCAAGTATGGTGTTCTATTTTCAGTCATTAAAACTTTGAATTATAGTTAATTTACAATGCTGTGTCACTTTCAGGTGTATAGCAAAGTGATTCAGTTATATATATATATGATTTATGTATACAATATATATATTCTTTTTCAGATTCTTTTCTATATTATTATTACAAGATATTGAATACAGCTTCCTGTGCTAGACAGTAGGTCCTTGTTGTTTATCTGTTTTATATATAGCAGTGTGTATATGTTAACCCCAAGCTCCCAATTATGTCCTAACCAAATTAAAATGAACTATATATTACTCTTCTAATGGCTATATAAACATCCAAATCTTTGGGAAGACTTAAAGAGTTTCTTAAACCACGCAGATAATTATCTTAGCATGTTTTGCTGAATATTTTTCTGGAAAAATTCACAGAGAGGAAAAACACTAATCCTTCCCAGTTGTCTTTTTAAACTCAGAAATGTAACTATATATACACATGTATAAAATGTCATCCTTAAGCTTAAAGGTCCTTTCTGACCCCTTGTTTAGCTACTAAAGGTATTTCTGATGCTTTCAAGATAGACTCTATGTATGTGAAAGAATATGCCAATAAGCACACAACTCTCAGAAAAGACAAACTAATACAAATTAATTTTAACACCCTATCCTCGTGATTTGGACTAGGGTTACTAGTCTACGAGGTCTGGTGGACTTCCCTGGTGGCTCAGATGGTAGAGCATCTGCCTACAATGCTGGAGACCCAAGTTTGATCCCTGGGTTGGGAAGATCCTCTGGAGAAAGAAATGGCACCCCACTCCAGTACCCTTGCATGGAAAATCCCACGGACGGAGGAGCATCGTAGGCTACAGTCCACGGGGTGGCAAAGAGTTGGACACGACTGAGTGAGTTCACTTTCACTTTACCAGTCTATAACACGTTTCTAATTTTGAAATCAATAGAGTGAAGTATATGCTAACATCCTATATATTAGGGTGGACTGCCCTTTGAAAAGCAAATTAAATCAACAGAAGATGATGCTAGCGTCCTTTTAGAGCAATGGTTTTGAATGCTTCATTACACTGGAATGCTTGAGAGGATTACAGTATCCAACTGTCAGTTATGAAGGTTTGTTACCACCATTATCTCCTGGGCTGAACCAGAAGAACAGACACTGAAGGTTGAACACACTCCCTTAGGCAACACTCCCTTCTCTTAGGGTCCACTCCCTTCTCCAGCAGAGGAATCATAGACTGCTTTAAAGAGATACACTGACTTCCAGGTCTCAGACTTAAGTGTGTAACTATTTTAACACATAAGCCTCATTAAAAAAAAAATAAGTAAAAATCACTTGTCTCAATGTTTCCCCTAAACTCTGGACATCTTTAATGCTTTAAAAGTCAGTTCCACGTGGATCTCTAACAGTCATCATTCTTGAACTTAACATACTGAAAATAGAACCGCTAATATCCACCCTCTCAAATCTGCTGCTCCTAACTTTCTATAACTCAGTAAATGTAACAATCATCTTCTCAGTTGCTCAAGCCCAATACAAAGGATCCATCCTTCACTGCTCTTTTCCTAAACGCCCTACTTCCAATCTACTGACTCTGCCTTTATAATACACTCCAAAACTGTACATGTCTCTCCATTTTCATTATCATCATCCTACATTTAACTACCATCATCTCTCTCTTGGACTACGGTATTAGCTTCCTCCTAAATGCTCTAGGCACACTGATCTGTCCTTAAACACGAAACGTTCATTTTCATTTTGTGGCACTCCTTCTGGTTAAATTATCCAACGCTGCCGCTAATACACCCTCAGGGCTGCTGCTTCAGAGCTCAAACATCACCCACCCCAGAAGATTCCCTGACCACCCAATCACGGAGAGCCCCACTCTCACCTTCAGTCAGTCTCTACAGCAGTGCCCCATTTCCCCTCGCTATAGCACTTATTACTATCTGAAATTAACTCGGTTATTAGGTTATTGTCCATGTCCTCCCACTAGACTGTGAGCTCCATGAGACCAGAAACCATGTTCACTGTATCAGGAATAGTGCCTGATATATAGTGGTTATCTAATAAACCGCTGATAAATGTAGGAACATACCTACAGAAAGTGCCCCAACTGTGCTAAACACTAAAACTGTGTTATGATATTCCAGTTCCTTCAGATACATAATAGGTTTATACCTGCCCATCACCCTGAAGTTAGGCATGGTAAGAGAACTTGCTCAGTATTTCTGAGCAAGGATAACACAGAGTCGAGAGCCCAGACAACCGTTCACATGTAACGTGAATTGAGAAGAAACAATTCTTTGTTATTTTAAACCACTGAGATTTGGTGGTTATTTGTTTCCACAAAATAACAAAGCCCAGGCTTCCCTCGTGGCTCAATGGTAAAGAATCTGCCTGCCGACGCAGGAGACTTGAGTTCAATCCCTCATCTAGGAAGATCCCACATGCCACGGGGCAACTAAGTCCATGCGCCACAACTACTGAGCCTGTGTTCTAGGGTCTAGGAGCCACAGCCACTGAGCCCATGTGCCTGCAAGCCTGGGCTCCACAACAGGAAAAAGCACCACAGTGAGAAGGCCGTGCACCACAGGTACAGAGTAGTCCTGCTTGCTGCAACTACAGAAAGCCCTGTTCAACAACGAAGAGCCAGCAGAGCCAATAAATAAATAAAGCTGTATCTGTCTACCTATATAGAGGCTAGCCCATCCATGCTGATAAACCACCCAAGCAGTGCTGTGGGCACAGAAGAAGACTCCTGAGAGTCCCTTGGACTGCAAGGAGAGCCAACCAGTCCATCCTACAGGAGATCAGTCCTGGGTGTTCATTGGAGGGATTGATGTTGAAGCTGAAACTCCAGTATTTTGGCCACCTGATGCAAAGAGCTGACTCANTACTGGAAAAACCATAGCTTTGACTAGAATGACCTTTGTTGGCAAAGTAACGTCTCTGTTTTTTAATATGCTATCTAGGTTGGTCATAGCTTTCCTTCCAAGGAGCAAGCGTCTTTTAATTTCATGGCTGCAGTCACCATCTGCAATGATTTTGGAGCCCCAAAAAATAGTCTGACACTGTTTCCACTGTTTCCCCACCTGTTTGCCATGAAGTGATGGGACCGGATGCCATGCTCTTGGATTCCTGAATGTTGAGCTTTAAGCTCGCTTTTTCCCTCTCCTCTCTCACTGTCACTGGGAGGCCCTTCAGCTCCTCTTTGCTCTTCCGTATGCATTGCTGGGAAAAGGGGCGTGCGGCTGAGCGTTGGCCCAGCACGCGGGGCTGCCTGCACCAGTCAGCATGGCTGTCACCTCCTGGACGCTCTGCCTGGTGTCCACGGCCTTCGTGTGGCAGTGTCCGGAGACACCTCTGCCTCCAGGGGGAGAGGCACAGCTTCCCCAGGTCTCCCAGGGCCTTGGAGCAGCAGGATGGGTCCGAGTCAACCACCACTCTTGTTCCTTCTTGAGAAGCTGCCGTTTCTGCCCCTCAGGGACAAAGCCCACAGACAGAGGCACCTCTGCGCCCTCACCACGCTGGGCAGAAACCACAGGCACACAACAGACTCAGGCGAGCAGTTATCGGCTAACACGCCCAGGAGTTAGGAGCTCACAGTGAGCGGAGAATGGGCAAAGGCAGGCCGTGGCTGTGACCAGGGCCGGGGGAGGAGGCCCTGCCCCAGGGCGCGCAGCACAGGGCGCGCAGCACAGGGGGCGCCGTGGAGGGCAGGAGCAAGAAGGGGAGCGCGGAGTCGTGACCGCGTGCAGAGCAGACACTCTGGCCGGTTCCCAAGAGCCCACCAGATCCAGCTGCCCCGAGTGTCCAAGTCGAGCTGGCCAAAAGAGGGGGAAGTACGGATGCCCCCTCAGTAGCCAAGTTAGGAGCTAACACGGACACGAAAATCTTTTCTGCTGCAAGGGCTTTGATTTCTTGTTTGCTCTCCCCACTAAAACGCTCTATCTGGGGGCACGCGGTGAGCTGTTTTTATTTGCTTGGCTGTGCTGATTTTTCCCATCCGGCTCCGATGCCCTGGCCCTCCGACCCTGCAGCCCCCAAAGGCGTGTTTCCTAGACAACATGGAGGCTCTGAACAGCGCATTTTTGCAAAGGTACAAAGACCAGCCTTCTTCACTCACGGCTGGCGCTGAAAGGCAAGTTTATCAGGTGGGAGCAGGACTCTAAAAGCCCTGGTAATTTCCCCACATCCCTGCTGAGAAAAAGCTCAGTAACCGGCCCCTAAGTTAGCAACAGAATGGAAGGTAGCAGGCAAGTCTCCAGGAGAGCCAGCCGCGTGCCAGGGGACGGCCGGCTGGGGTCAGGACCTCCAGCCCCTCCCTGGTCCGGAGTCCACAGTCCACCCTACACACCTGAGAACCTGAGAACCGACACCTCGCGATGGAGAGAGAGAAAGAGGCTTGGGAGGGGGAGGAGGAGCGCGGGGGGAAGTGGGGCGGGGGGAGGGCGCGACCGACGGAGGGGACACAGGAAGAGACCCCGGTCCTGCAACACAACCGNCCGGTGGTAACTACAAAAGCAAATACTTCACAGACTCTTAAGAGCTGGAAAGGACCTTGGAGATAATTTCAATTTACAGATAGGATTAAGGGATTTGCCCAAGAATGCTCAGCCACTAATAAGAGAGCCAGGCTTAGAACTGTGACTTTGTGTTACAGCATTTCCTATATAACACCAAGCTGCCTGTTTTAAGATTATACTAAAGAGAAGAAATGCCAGAATGGGCATTCATGATTCATACATAGGTGGGAGGTTCCTGAGTGACTTGTCCAAAGGCAAAAAGAATTTTAGGCAGTGTTTAACACTGAAGGGGAGAGAGGTGATTATAGCGAAGACAAACTGGGGGGAACTTTCAGAAGTGTCTTCCCATCTCTACCCTCATCATGTCCCAAGAACAAACAAAACTTTTCCAAAGTTAATGGATTTGAACTCTAAAGAGTCAATAGTAAAAAAAAGCCAAATTACATTCTATCCAATTTGAAAAGCATATATTCCCAGTAAAAGTACCATTTGTATTAGCTTTAAGGTTTGTTTTTTTTTTTTTTACTTTCCTATGTTTTCCACAAACTACCAGATGAACTGGTATAGATCAACAAATAATGATTGATAAAATAGCAATGTAATATTGACTGATGTGATGTACTGAAGCATCTCACCAGTGGACAAGACTTTCTAAAGATAATTCCTCCTCCTCTGGGAGAATTACATTCGCCTCTTGCTTATAGATTTTGGCAATCTATAACATTAAAAAAAAAAACCCAAGCTAGCCATTTAATCTTTCAAAGTAAAGATTCATGATCCACAAACTTAAGCCTTACTTAGTATTCTAAAAGAAAACATCCTTTTGAAATGGTGAAGGAAATAGTAACCCACTCCAGTATTCTTGCCTGGAGAATCCCAGGGACAGAGGAGCCTGGTAGGCTGCCATCTCTGGGGTCACACAGAGTCAGACATAACTGAAGCGACTTAGCAGCAGCAGAAGGGGAAAAACTTGCTAATAAAGAACTGAAAAATAAGCTTAGTACAAAAAAAGAAAAGTTTAAAAAAAAAAGAGGAAGATTACTAATTATAGGAATTATAGGAAAAATGAAAGCTGATAGGCATCAAGAATCCTCATTAAAATCTCATTATGTGTCTCTGTAAATAGCAGTTTATATACCTAAGACTTCGCTGGTGGCTCAGACGGTAAAGTGTCTGTCTACAATGCGGGAGACCAGGGTTCAATCCCTGGGTTGGGAAGATCCCCTGGAGGAGGCAATGGCAACTCCAGTACTCTTGCCTGGAAAATCCCATGGACGGAGGAGCCTGGTGGGCTACAGTCCACAGGGTCGCAAAGAGTCTGAGCGATTTCACTTTCACACCTAAGATTCAAAGTATTATGAGAAGTCCAGTTTTTGGATTTTTTTTTTTAATGTGGACAATTTTTTGAAGTCATTATCGAATTTCTTACAACACTGCCTCTGTTGCAAGGGTTTTTTTTGTTTTTGTTGTTGTTTAACTGCAAGGCATGTGGGATCTTAACTCCCCGACCAAGGATCAAACCTGCACCCTCTGCATTAGAAGGTGAAGTCTTAACCACTGGACTGCCAGGTAAGTTCCAAGAACCTCGGTTTATTTTAGTAGTTGACTGAACTGAACCATTATTTTAGCTTCCCAAACTTAACATCTTGGAGATACCATAAACTTTTACCTCTATTGTTTCCTATAGTTAATCAGTCATCATGATCTAATATGTCTTCCTTCAAAATGTCCACAAGGGCTTCTCTTGTGGTTCAGCTGGTAAAGAATCCTCCTGCAATGCAGGAGACCCAAATTTGAGCTCCAGGTTGAGAGGATCCCCTGGAGAAGGGAAAGGCTATCCACTCTAGTATTCTGGTCTGGAGAGTTCCATGGACTGTACTCCATGGAGTTGTGAAGAGTTGGACACGACTGAGCGACTTTCACTCAAAATGCTCTTTTGAATACAAAGCAAATATTTCCAACTTCAAAACAACACACACACACACACAAAACAAGCCTGACCATTAAAAAAGAACATTTTCAAAGAATGAAATATTCATGATCTGCTGAGTCAAAAAAAGAAAAATCCCCACAAGAAGAAAAGTGCCTAATCCTAGATTTATAAAGGAAAACAGCAATCATCATTTAAAAAATCTGAAAAGAACCACCACAAGAAAATGTTAACAGTTGGTCTTTCTGCTCGGGGGATTTTTATAAGTGGCCTTCCCTCTTTTCACACTTTCTTTGCATTTCCTAAATTTCCTACCATGAACATACATTATTTTTAAACTTAGGAAAAATATTATTTAAATCATACTCTCATTTTACCACCTGTGCTTTCTTAAGGCATGCTCAGTCATTTTCTGACTCTTTGCAACCCCATGAATGTAGCCCCGCAAGGCTCCTCCATCCATGGGATTTGCCAAGCAAGAATACTGGAGTGGGCTGCTATTTCTCCATTCTCACTGCTCCTATCCTAACTCCTTACAAGACTCTAACAATAGTTGTCTTCTTGAAGTATCTGAAGCAGCTTCTCCCTAACTTTAATACTGCTTGTACTCCTGCTCTGAAAAGTCATCATTCATACTTCTCTAGAGCACATGGAAGCAGAGGCTAGCCATGTTATCAAAGCTTTAAAGAGGGTTTCTCAACCTCATCAGCACTGACATTTGGGGTAACTAGTTTTCCTGCCCTGCTGCAGGACATTTAGCAGCATTCCTGGCCTCTATCCACTAGATGCCAGGAGCACCCCACCCCCCAAGTTGTAACACTGCCAAATGTCCCCGAAGGGCAAAACTGCCAGTAATTGAGAATCACCATTTTAAAAAGTTTGTAAACTTCTAGTATCATCTCTCTCTCTCTGCTTTATATTTATGTCAGACCTAAACTGTGACGTATGTGTCTTATATAACACAACTGGCATTCTTCTGCCATAATCTTCTCTTCAGTAGGAACTTTCCAAAGAGACCAGACTTACTGTTCCCTAAAAATATAATTTTCACTCCCAATTCCAAATCTTTGAACACAATGCTTCCCCACTAAAATTCCCCATTCATATTATTCAAGGTCCTACATCCAACCTTCAGTTTGGGTTCTCTGCAGAAGCCTTACTGATCTCAGTCCAGTTCACCATACACCCACTGCATTCATGAAGAAAATCTCATGTATCTTTTCTTTTTTCGGTGGTTGTTAATTTTATATTCCAAACTAGACCAACTTCCCTCAGGTCTTGCTGCCCTGGCACATTTCTTTTGTATAACTAATTGGGCCTAACAGTGCTTGGTAACTGATGAATGAAATTTAAATGCTCAGCCGTAAATAAGTGTAAATGGCTATTTCTTCTGAAATGATTTTGGTTTTGAATCCTATTTCTTGTCATGGGGGCGTCCCTGGTGGCTCAGATAGTAAAGCGTCTGCCTGCAATGTTGGAGACTCGGGTTTGATCCCTGGGTCAGCAAGATCCCCTGGAGAAGGAAATGGCTGGCAACCCACTCTCCAGTACTCCTGCCTGGAAAATTCCATGGACGGAGGAGCCTAGTAGGCTACAGTCCATGGGGTCGCAAAGAGTCGGACACGACTGAGTGACTTCACTTTCTTGTCATGGAGTTATTATTTAAGCTAATTCAGTAAGTTTTCAGAAACAGACATTAATATACAATGGTATATATTAAGGAATACATAGGTTTCAAACTCTACACTTTCAGGAATGATACAAACCAATTAAAACTATAAACTACAATGAAAACTTAAACTTTATACATTCTATTTATCTTAAAATAGCCAATGGATTTTTTGCTTAATGCACAAAACTTAAGCATGTCCACGGGAGAACTCGATTTAACAGCATGTGCATGTACACCAACACACCTCACAGGTATATTAGCTCGCCAGTTGAGAGAAGTGAAATGAAACTGCTTCGTAAACTAGAAAGAACCACGTGTAAAGGAGGCAGTAGAGGAATATCTAAAAGAGTGGAGTCGGTTTGCTTGGGTCCCCATCATATTAGCTGTGTAATCTCGTACAAGTCACTTTTAACTTCTCTGTGCCTCAGTTTCCTCCTTGTCAAAATGAGGATAATAACCCTGCCCAAAGCAAAGTTCTCAAAACAGTGCTTGGCACACAGAAAGCACAAAATAAGTATTAACCAAGGTTATTATTATAATGCTAATTATTGGCCAATTTAAAGCCTCAATGTATAAACTTCTGATTCTAGTCTGAAGTTGCTTAAAAAAAACACACACACAACGAAATAAACTATAGAAACTGAAGTTATTAGGTAGACTAGTTTCTCATAATTTTTGCCAAGTGCTAAACTGGTGATTGTTACAGACCTAATTTGTTACGATCCTTTTTTTTTTTAAGATCTCAAAGAAACTGACATAGACACCTCTGTTTTCAAGGAATTTTACGAGCCATTAGAAAACAAATCAACTCTTTGTTTTCTCCATACTTAAGCCAATTTAAGAGCGTGGTAAAAGCCTAGGTAGTTACAGAAAACTTTTCAGAAAATACAATGAGGTTTTTAAAGTTGCAATCAGCAATTCTTATGCAGTTATGTCAAGTTTTTGTCCTGCTAAACAAAAGGTTATGTGTCAGGGAAGCAAGGACGCGGCAGAAAATAAGGAAATGCCACTGCCGGGCCTAGGCGGCTTTTGGGAAAACCTGTCCTCAAACGCGGTGCCTCAGACGCCGGCGTCCTTCCCCCTCCGCGGGATGCACACGTCGGCTCCGCCCGAAGATAAACAAGTGACACTAGGTTCCGTCCACGCCTCTGCCGGCCCAGACCTCCCGCGCCCACCCGGGCGGCCTCCTGCACCCGCCGCCCCGACCCTCCTCGCCACAGTAGCGTAGGGGGTCCACCGCGCCCCGCCGCCCCGCCGCCCGACCCCGGCAGCGTCACGCGGGCCAGGCCGAGGAGAGGCCGCCGCGGGGCCTGCAGGTGGGCCCAGGGCGCGGTCAGGCCCGGCCCNTCTTGGGACACCTGCGCCCGGCAGCCCAGACTATCTCTCGGGTCCCCGGCCGAGATCCAGGAACGGCCATTCAAACGCCGCCGCGCGCGCGGCCCGCCGGGATAGCTCCCCCTCGGGCTTCTTCGAGGCTCCGCCCAATGCTGGCTCCGCCTCTTTCAGGTGGCTCAGGCGTGGAGGGAGGGGGCAGACAACGTGCGGCCACAGTGCCCCCTGGCGCCACAGGTACGCAGTCTGTAGTCGTGCTAGGCGTGATGTGGCAAGTAACACTGGTCTAGGAACTGAGTTGTACAAGAGTCAAAGAATGACCCCGCGCCAGTGACAGTCTAGTGGATGAAACCGTGCTTTAAGTGTTGGACCAGAGGAGCAAACAATCTGCTATAAAAATGTGGTGCAGGAAGAGATTTATTCACTCACTCTCATTTAAGCGCTCCAAGGCAAAATTTTTGAAAGGGCAGACTGGAACTCTGCGACTTTTGGGAAATCATATAAATGCCCTTAAGCTTTGGTTTCCACATCTATCAAATGGGGTTATTAATGGCATCTGGCTCATAGTTCTGAGGATTACATGAGTTAACACATATAAAATTCTTAGAGGACTGTATCTGGCATATAGTAGTAGTATCAGTCACTCGGTTGTGTTTGACTCTTTGTGACCCCATGGTCTGTAACCTGCCAGGTTCCTCTGCCTTGATGTTTGTTGACGTGTGGCTGCCAAACAAATACAAATGGCAGCTCCTGCTCCATTCTCCAGGCAAGAATGCTGGAGTGGGTAGTCATTCACTTCTCCAGGAGATCTTCCTGACCCAGGGATAGAACCCAGGTCTCCTGTGTTGGAGGATTCTTTACCGTCTGAGCCACCAGGGAAGCCCAGCACATAGTAAGCACTGTATCATGCTAGCTCTTATTTTTTACTTCCCAATATTTGCTAGACTCTTTTCTGGACTCTTAAGAACACAACAAATAGGCATGATGTAGACCCTGTCCCTAGGAAGCAGGCTCAGTTTCTTTAGGATGGGGAACACTGAGATGAGGTTAGGGTTGGGTCTGTCCCTGAGGTGATTTTTAATTATCCAGGGTAAGTCTCTTCATCATAGTGGAGACAGAGTCTATCTTCAAAAGTAAGCTACCGATCAAAGTGAACCAAATTGTGATGGGAGCAAGTTTATCTTTGGTGGGCCTTTCATCCCTTGCAGAAGCCACCCAAGTAGTGCATTTGACGAAACAGTTGTTCACTGTAAGATTCCACATCCCCCACCCTCCAAAAGACATCACTGCTTTTCACACTCCATTAAGAGCTCCCCAAGGCTGCCTAAGGAACAGGTTGCCTAAGTTGGGTTCAACAATATTTTTGAAGGCCCACCATTGTGCCAGGATGCACTCTACCGGCAGATAGCTTGGAGGAGCTCACAGTGGCTTGGATAAATAGGGAAGGAGATCGTGCTAATACACCGTGGTGAATGTAATGATAAAAGGTTTATCCTAGATGCTCTGGAACTTCAGAGCAACGTGAGGCCTAGCAGAAAAATTAATCAGAGCTAAAAATATAATTGTGTGATAATAACAATGTATTTTTTCTATCTAGTAAAAAGGCCCTAAATACAAAAGAAAAATTAAGTAATGGTAAAAATTTCAGGCACTACTTTAGGTTGATGGGAGAAATACTGTTAGGGTATGTTTTGCATAAGCAGTCTTGGAGAGCTTCTCAGATCATACCAAGCACAAGCAGACACATGCCTCTGCATGGGGCACCGCCTATTCACAGGTGGGAGGGTTGAGAGAGTCCAGCAGGTTGAGTGACGGAGGGAGCAGAAGCTCTGGGTTCTAGGGCTGTGTAGCATAGAACATTCCCTGAGTAGGACTTACACTAAGTGGGTGTGCCATTTTAAAGAAAATAAAACTCATACATGGGTGAAGTCACTTTCTCTCAAGCTATTTCTTCATCGCCATTATCACAAACAGGAATTTCTTGACCCACTACACAAAGGCAATGTGCTGGGCCCTCCCCACAAGAGGATGAAAAGAGTTCAAGGCATAGTTCTTACCCTCAAGGAAGGCTGGGTGATGAGGTAAGACAACTAACGGAGTCCCAGGACTCAGGGAATCTGCAGTGTTGACACAGAAGGATTTCAGCTCAAACAAGGCCTCAAGTTGTCCGAAGGCCAGAAGAGAACCTTGATATTCTCATTTCTAAAACTTCTTAGGGCAAGAGTTTCAGGTAGGTTTGTCTCCAGACTTGGGTTCCAGGGTTTAGAGACATTTGGCCCACGTGGCTGCCAAACCTCAACATAGCTTAAGGTGAAAAGAAATAAATTTGCCTTCATATTGCTATTTTGGAAATATATACCATTTTAGTGACGAAAATGCAGGTCAGTTTTCTTCACTGGTACTTTTCAGTCAATAAAGTTGCATTCCCNCATTCCACACATATTTTTATTATCCCTGCGCCACCAGACCTTATGCATAGGAAAGTAGTTCTCAGAGAGCCCTCCGAAGTCTCAGAGAGTTCACCCCTCTAGCCATTCCCTCAGGCCTTCCTTCCTTAAATATTCCTTCCTTTTGAGTGATCAGGCAGCCGAGTTAGCCTCTCTGCCCTACATCTCCCTCTTGCAGGGATATGGACATCTTTGAGGAACGGTGTGTAGAATAACTCTGGCTATAAACACCCATGTAAGAAAAGAACTCTCATGCCATGCCATAAGAGTGCTTCTGAGTGGAGAGTCAGGGCAGAGATCATATAGGAAGGTTGGAGTCGAGAGGATTTTGACAGTGGGAGAAATACAAAACAAATTCCAGGACTGCTCTCTGTTCCGATTTGAGTCCAGTAGAAAGAGCTCTAGCTAGTAGCAGGAGCAAAGACTGTCACCTGACAGGTTGTGGAGATCTGGAATGATCAAGTGAAGGTGTTTGGGAAGGAAAAAAATTATTAGAAACCGGTAAAAGTCTATTACTTATGGACAAGCACTGTTTCTATTTGAACATGTGTTTTTTTCAGATGTTTTACTATGCAATTATAACTATATTTAAGAACAGAAATGAGATCATATCCTACTTACCACTTTGTAAGCTACTTTTTTATGATAAATATCATATCTTGTAGATCAATTCATATAAAATCAATTGAAGTGTCAATTTGTATAAATGCACATAATAATAAAAATGGCAGTTGAAACTTAAAAAGGCATAGGCATTGAGCAGGGAAGTGACAGAGTTACATTAATACTTTGGAAGGATTAGTCTATCATCAGGATGGAAGATGGCTAGTGAGAGGAGGAAGGGAGGACAGAACTTTAGGTATGAAGTGTGGTCATTCAGGTCAGAGGTTCAGGGAACCTGAGCATTTACTATGGTGATGCCATTCTCACCCCTCCAGAATGATGCTGGGCCTGGTAGAAGACCAAACGTGAAGATTTGTAAAACACAACAATAGCTCATCCTTTCCGTGGCTAACTCCATCCACTGCTCAGCCTCAGAGCCCCTGGAAAATTCCAGGCAGCTGACTTTGGCAAAGTGAGAAGTCCCTGCCTTTTATTCCACTCCTCCCTTCCCCACCTTCCTGTGTAGACTGTGAAAGGAAAGAATGGCAGTAGGGAAAGTTTCAGATAAGGCAGTACCACTGGAAACGAGCAAAGTGCGCTCCTAGTTTGCAAGATTCACAGTCGTTTCAAATACCACCACAGTACACATGCCCTTCTTGGTGGCAGAAGCAGCAATTTCCTGGATTTTGTTTGAGGGGTAGAGGGTGGGGACAGCTGAACAGGAATGGATCCTCCTGTTAAAGCAGTTTGTTTTGGATGCAGCTGTTACCCTTTGCCAGCTGGAAAGCAGATGATGATATTTGTTGTAGATTTTTTCAAATCCGAAGCCCAAGAGACCATCTTTCCCCTCCCCTACAGTTTTCCTGCAACTAGGCACAGTCACCAAGTGAAAGAAGGGAGGGGCAGCACGTTAGAGTGGAAGGAACGCTAGCTTTGGAGCAAGGGTCACCTCTCGCAGAAGCCTAGACCATTGCCTTTGGGCCCTTCCACGTCACTTTACCTCAATTGCACAATGTGGAAAACAGTAACTCTTCTCTCAGAGGATGCTGGGGAACAGGGCAACCTATGTAAAACACTCCAGTAGTACATACCAGTGACTCTCGCTGAGATACTTCCCACCCCTAACGTGACCTCTTCAGTGATTTTTCTAAGAGAAGAATACAATTTGGTTGACTGCTCCCTTGGAAAGCCAGACTTGGAATTAGGCCAGCTCCAGGAGGGGGCCTAGTGCTGGGGAGACAGATTCACTGTGGTGCTGACGGCCTGGTAATCAGTACAGAGTATCTCAAAGCGGTGACCGTTCGCAAAACAAGTCCAGTCATGCGGTTGCTTAGAGGGTTCATGACAAACGCACAGTGGAGAGGAGTTCAAAGGCAAGGTACAGGCAACAAGGAAAGGAAATGGCAGGACAAGGAGCATCAGAAGCAGGATAATATCTTTGGGAAGGGTACTTAAAAAGAGCAAACAGCCTCAAGAGGTCTACACAGGTCTACAGCCTCAAGAGACTGGAGCTGTAGGGAGACCACGAAAACTGAAGTCTGCTTCTTAGAGCTGGACACAAGGCCAAACCACTTTGGCAGTAACAAAATTGAGTCTGAACAGAAACTGGCTATGCAATATTAAATATGTTCTTTGGAACACCTGTTCTGCAAGATGTCACTAGATTGAAAATAAAAAGAGGGAAGAAGAAAAAAAGGCTTCCTTGGCCACAGAAGTTTGGTAATTGTTGGACAAAACAAATATTTCTTTACTGTAGTATACCACTTCTCAAAATCTTTAAAATACTAACATTAATTGTGACTCTAAAAGAAAGACAGAGAATTCTCTGATGGTCCAATGGTTAGGACTCCACATTTTCACTGCCAATGGCCCAGGTTCAACTCCTGGGAGGGGAACTAACATCCTGCAAGCCTTGAGGAGCAATAGATAGATAGATAGACAGAGAGACAGACACATAGATAGATAAAGGTGTGCGAGCATGCTCTGTCACTTCAGTCATGTCTGACTCTCTGTGACCCTGTGGACTGTAGTCCACCAGGCTCCTCTGTCCATGGGATTCTCCAGGAAAAGAATACTGGAGTGGGTTGCCATGCCCTCCTCCAAGGATCTTCCTGTCCCAGGGATCAAACCCACGTCTCCCGTGTCTCCTGCATTGCAGGCAGATTCTTTACCTACCGAGCTACCTGTGGAGCCCAAAGTTACCTCAACTCTGAATCCTTTAAAGGGGAGAACACAAATATTCTACAGTGATATTCTCATCTACAGAGGGTAGCAGGACTAGTCCCAGTCCTGGGGAATGGAGTGTGGCTCCAGTTGCAGGCTGGGTGGAGAGGATTGTGGAAATGGGGCAGGGAGAAAGTGCAGCTGGTAGTGCCTCATGATCTCAGCCGAGGCTGGATAAAAGCAACAGAACCTGAACATCTGTCAGAGGTATCAGAGAATTAAAACAAACACAAAAACCTGAAAGATTTAGCCATATTTTTTCCTTTGCCTGTCCTTTACCTTTTATAAAAATAAAAATATGGCTCTTCATGGAATAGCATGTTATAAAATGTTAAATAAGTCAAAATATAAATCAAAGAAGTCTGAGAGAGTCTAAATCAAACTGTCCATGAAAATTGTTATCACTTTTTTGCATGGTAGGATTTATTACCTTTTTTACTTATTTGTATTTTCCATTTTATACAATAAATGTCTTAAAAAAAATTGTTTAAAAGTAACTTTACTGGGACTTCCCTGATGGTCCAGTGGCTAAGAATCTGCCTTGTAACGTAGGAAGTGTAGGTTCAATCCCTGGTCAGGGAACTATGATCCCACAGGCCACAAAGCAACTAAGTCTACATGCTGCACCTACTGAACCTGCAAGCCACAACTAGAGTCCATGTGATGTAATGAAAGATCCTGCCTAATGGAATGAAGTTCCTCTGTGCTGCAACTAAGACCCAACACAGCCAGATAAACAATAAATACATATTTTTTTAATAGAGAAATTAAAAAAAAAACTACTTTGCTAATTTATAGCAATTAGGAAATTAAAACTACAAAATTTTTAAAGTTTAGGATTTGATTTGGCAGCTTTGGGGAATATTATTTTAGTATTTGTGAATACTTCTCACTTGAGCTAACCCTGGTTAGCTTAATTCATTTGAATGGAACCCCTTTCAGAAGGAAACCTATATTAGTTTCTAGGACCACGGTAACAAAGTACCAGAAACCTGAGTGGCTCAAAACAGAAATACAATCTCTCACAATTCCAGAGGCTGGAAAATCAAAATCAAGGTCTTGGCAGGGCCATGATATTTCTGCAGGCTCTACACAACAATCTTTCTTCCTTGCTTCTTCCTAGCTTCTGGTGGCTGGGGCAATCATTGACTTGTAGCTTCATTACTCCAGTCTCCCTCCATTGTCACATGGACTTCCACCCTGTGCATATATCTGTGTGCCCTCTCTTCTGAGGTTCCAGGTGGATGTGACAAAACTAAAGATAATTTAGTCCACAAACTCTTTAAAATACAAATTAGCACATCTTGGAGGGCCTATTTGAATCTATTAATATAGTAACTGTAACCTCTGTGGCTGCTACTGCTGCTGCTAAGTTGTTGCAGTCGTGTCCGACTCTGTTCAACCCTATAGATAGCAGCTCACCAGGGTCCCTCGTCCCTGGGATTCTCCAGGCAGGAACACTGGAGTGTGTTGCCATTTCCTTCTTCAATTCATGAAAGCGAAAAGTGAAAGTGAAGTCGCTCAGTCGTGTCCGACTCCTAGCGTCCTCATGGACTGCAGCCCACCAGGCTGCTCTATCCATGGGATTTTCCTGGCAAGAGGACTGGAGTGGGGTGCCATTGCCTTCTCCAAACCTCTGTGGCAGGTGACCTTAGTTGTATGAATCTCCAACAGAACTAAGTTGACAAAGTACCCAGGGATATTTTCATAGCAACCTTTTTTTTCCCCCCATAACAGTGACAAATGGGAACAACCTAAACTCTCATCAATTAGGGACTGGTTAAATTATCATACATTTATGGTATGTATACTCTCTAGCCTTTAAAAAGAAGGAGGTAGACTTGAGTGACAGTCATGAAAGATACTCAACATGGATTAGAAGGAAATGGCAACCCACTCCAGTATTCTTACCTGGAGAACCCCGTGGACAGAGGAGCCCGATGGGCTGCTGTCCATGGGGTTGCACAGAGTCGGACATGACTGAAGCGACTTAGCATGCATGCATGCATTGGAAAAGGAAATGGCAACCCACTCCAGTATTCTTGCCTGGAGAATCCCAGGGACGGAGGAGCCTGGTGGGCTGCGGTCTATGGGGGTCACACAGAGTCGGACACGACTGAAGTGACTTAGCAGCAGCAGCAGCAATATGGATTAAGTGAAAAAAAAAGTAGTAGACAGTTTATGTTTTCATTTACGTAATAAACTCCTACAAATTAAACAATCCTACATTTATTTTATGTTTTAAAGGATGACTTTATTTTTCAAAAGCACTTCAGTAAGCACCAAAAGGTACTTATTATTCTCCTTCAATTCTTCTGAATCCCACTTCACCCTTTTATTAGTTTGCCTGAGCTACTATAACAAAATACCACAGAATGTATGGCTTTGACAACAGAAATTTATTTTCTCACAGTTCTGGAGGCTGGGAGGTCCAAGATCAAGATGCTGGCTGATTCAGTTCCTGGTGAGCACTCCCCTCCTGGCCTGTAGAAAGCCACCTTCTCACTGCGTCCTCACATGGCAGACTGAGAGAGCAAGCTCTCTGGTGTGTCTTCTTCAGTTCAGTTCAGCTCAGTTCAGTCGCTCAGTCATGTTCGACTCTTTGCGACCCCATGAACTGCAGCACACCAGGCCTCCCTGTCCATCACCAACTCCCGGAGTTCACTCAGACTCACGTCCATCGAGTCGGTGATGCCATCCAGCCATCTCATCCTTGGTCGTCCCCTTCTCCTCTTGCCCCCAATCCCTCCCAGCATCAGAGTCTTTTCCAATGAGTCAACTCTTCGCATGAGGTGGCCAAAGTACTGGAGTTTCAGTTTTAGCATCATTCCTTCCAAAGAAATCCCAGGGCTGATCTCCTTTAGAATGGACTGGTTGGATCTCCTTGCAGTCCAAGGGACTCTCAAGAGTCTTCTCCAACACCACACTTCAAAAGCATCAATTCTTCGGCACTCAGCCTTCTTCACAGTCCAACTCTCACATCCATACATGACCACAGGAAAAATCATAGCCTTGACTAGATGGACCTTAGTCAGCAAAGTAATGTCTCNAGTGAACTCCGGGAGTTGGTGATGGACAGGGAGGCCTGGGGTGCTGTGATTCATGGGGTTGCAAAGAGTAGGACACGACTGAGCAACTGAACTGAACTGAACTGCAGGCCAGAGGTTATAGATACCCTCCAGGTTCAAACATCACCAAAACCACCTGATGAATGAAATGAATGAAAGAGAGGAAGGAAAATCACAGACGATGTGTAGTGACAAGTTACCAAGCACCGTACCAAGTGTTGTCCATTCATTTGGTAATTTCCACTGGGAGGGAGGTATGTGTTCCCATTTTGCAGATAAGGAAACAAGGGTCTAAGGGTACATACAGGTACTAAGTGGGAGGGCTAGGGTTCCACCAGGTCAGTCTGTCCCAGGCCAACAAACTTTGGCCTCAGTTACCAACAACTTTCTCCCCAGACTCAAAAGCCTGTATCTTCATACAGTTGAAAAGTTAGATATCTCCTGAGATCAAGACTCCAATCTAAGATACCATTTATATAAAATAAAGATGTAAATAGGCTGTTGGGAATATGCACCCAGTTAATGTGAAGCATGTCCAAAAGGTGCCTTAAGCACTCAGTAAATTATAGCTATTATTACATTGGTAGGCTGTTTATTTTATTCCTTCCCCATCTTCCAATATTAAATTCCAAATCGATTTGAAGGATGTGGCCTTATCTGCTCAGACATGGGAATAAAGTTAGTTTCTAGCACACCAGAAACAACCCGCTCCTCTTTAGTGGATGAAATTACCCCCACCCTTCCTCCTGACGGTGGAAAGAGACCCGAAGACCCTCCTGGAGCTTTGATGTGCTCTCCCTTCCCAGTTTCCTGGGTGACTGGCAACCTGTTTTATAAAAGCCTCCCCTTATACAGGAAAAGTCACCCAAATATTTTCAAGTTGTTAGCAAAAAGAAAAAAGAAACGTTTAAGCTGAAACCTGGTAAGAGAATATTGGTGAGGTTGGGGGTTAATATAACCACTATGATATCATGAGGAAAGTTTTTATAGGAATTGAAGCTGCCACCACCCTCAGGCCACAGTACCCTAGGTTAGGTTTCTACCCTGATACAAGGCACGTCACAGGTTCCCATCAATGACAACAGCTCAGCTCATCCCAAACTGATCCTCACAGGGCAGGGATGTATGTAACAGGATCCATGGAGGGCATTACAGATGGACGAAAAAATTCTGGGTGATTCTAAAATATTTACACCTCTAAGGGTTTAACCTGTGGTTTCCAGGAAGCACTATTAAAACGTCTTTGATCCAAGAGTAACTTTACAAATGCCCATAATGGGATTTGTTTCATGCTCATTCACTCAATAAAAACTTAAGCACTTAAGTGCCAATTACTATGTTAGTAGCTGTGAGCAAGACACAGTCTAGGCTCTCACCACATTGATGGCCTAGAGGGAAGAGGGATGTTAATTTAATAACTGAACCAATAAATGTTGAAATATTATGTGATAAATAGAATGAAAAAGAAGAGCAAATGACTGGGAAAAAAAGGAAAAAAAAAGCCTGAATGGAAGGGTAGGGAAGAACTCGGCTTGAATTTGAGTTCTGGAGGGTGCATTAGCATGAACTAGGCAAGGAGGAAAGAAGAGAGCAAGGAATAGGAGATAGGGATGGCTCAGCAAGGAACAGATGAGGGTGGGAAACAGAGATTAGGGTGGACTGGGGCCGTATGAAGTATCTCAGGGACTTCACTGGTCCAGTAGCTAAGACTCCATGCTCCCAATGCAGGGGCCCTGGGTTTGATCTCTGGTCAGAGAACTAGATCCTTCATGGCACAACTAAGAGTTAACATGCTGCAACTACAGATCCTGTGTGCCCCAACAAAGGCCCAGCACAGCCAAATAAATGAACATATACATATATTTTTTTAAGCTGAAACTCCAGTACTTTGGCCACCTCATGAGAAAAGTTGACTCATTGGAAAAGACTCTGATGCTGGGAGGGATTGGGGGCAGGAGGAGAAGGGGACGACAGAGGATGAGATGGCTGGATAGCATCACCGACTCGATGTACGTGAGTTTGAGTGAACTCCGGGAGTTGGTGATGGACAGGGAGGCCTGGCGTGCTGCGATTCATGGGGTCGCAAAGAGTCGGACATGACTGAGCAACTGAACTGAACTGAACTGAAAAAGGCATCTCAGACAGGTACATACTCTGAGCACATGGGGACAGTGGAGAGAAGAGAACCCAACTGGAGATGAGAGAGTGTCACGGACAATGCCATTTGTTTCCACATACCCATCCTTCCCCATTGGGCAATCCAAGCTCATTACCTCCAGCCAATCTGTATTTGAGGAAATCTCACATCATATGAGTACATCCCACCACCCGAGTGTAGAAATCAGGATGCAAATACCCTGCTTCCTTCGCAACCAGGACACGGGGTGTGACACAGGCTCTGCTGGCCAGAGGTACCATGTGAAGCTGAGCCTCATTTCTGTTGATGTGACTGGTGGCCAAAGTGACTGGCTTTGGGGTGGCAGTTGCAGGGCCGAGCTCCCAATGGAGAAGCCACGTGAGAGCTGACGGCAGTGGTGGTCGTGGTGACGGCAAACTCAGGCAGGCTCATGGTTTGCTGATTGGGCCAGGCGTGCAGTGTGGTTTGGGGCATTTTTCCTAGAAGCTTAGCCTCAATTTCTTTCCTCCAGCCCTCCCAATGATTCTGTGGGAGACCTAACATCCTTTATTACATTCCCCTTTCTGCTTAAATCAGCCAGCATTTCCACCAAGAACGCTGACCTCTCACAGGCCGAAGCTGGCTGGAGCCAATGAAACTTGGAGAGAGACTCGCTGGGGCCATGGTGAGAGGAACCTTCTCCGTTGGAAGAAAGAGCCCCAGGAAACCAGCTCGATCTTGATAGCATTCCTTAGGCAGGTTGGCAGGGAGTCCATTGGACCCAGTCACGTAGTCACCTATGTCTTGGAATGTATGGCCATTTGGAATCTATGGCCGGTTACCCACAACAGAAGCGAGAGCTGGGAAAGTGGTTAATTGCTAATAAGGGAGCCATAGGAAGAGTCTCCTTGATGTTGTCAGGAGATTAACCTTCATTGGTAATGAAGACCTTCATTAGACCTCCTAAGATCTAAGGGAAACAAAATGACCTAATGTTAACTGTCCAGTCCTCTACAAAAGCTCTTTTTAGTAACAGGTCAAAAGGTATATAATAAGATGTCTTGGGTATGTGGGTCTCCTCTGGTGGTCTGTGCCAGAAGCTGTCTCTGTTACTTTCTGACTTTAAATAAAACTGTTAAACTGCTGCAAAGATCCAAGCTCCTGTGTTCCTTTGATCTCAGAGTGAATTCTTCCCTTTGAAGATCACGAACCCGTAGCCGACACTGAATATCACGGAACACACTCCCTGCCTGGCTTGGAATCTCAGTTGCCATCAACAGTTTCCACAACTGAGGGATACGATAAGGTCTGCTTGGCACAGCAGAGAAACCAAAAGATCTGGGTCCTTGACTACATCACCAAGCTGCTAGACTGATATCAGACCTGTAAGGCCCTGAACATCTCCTTCTCTGTGCTAACGGTGCCCAGTCACTCAGTTGGGTCCAACTCTTTGCAACCCCATGGACTGTAGCCTACCAGGTTCCTCTGTCCATGGAATTTCCCAGGCAAGAATACTGGAACTGGTTGCCATTTCCTCCTCTAGGGTATCTTCCCAACCCTGGTATCGAAATTGCAGCTCCTCCATTGGTGGGCAGATTCTTTACCACTGAACCACCTGGGTAAGCCCCTCCCTGAGCTAATGCATGAGGTCAAATCAACCTGAGTTGGCTTCTCTGTTCTTTGCAGCCCAAACATTCACAATGATGCAGGAAGAAAGAAGCAACTTACAGAGAATAGACACACATCTTTTCTGGGTCTGTCAGGAACCACCCAAATCCAGGGAACCTTTGTCTACCAGCCTCCTTCACCACCACCCAATATCAGTCCCACTCAGGCGAGTCCTGAGTGAGCATAAGTAAAAGTCGGTCAGAAGTGTCTGACTCTTTGCGACCCAGTGGACTATACAGTCCATGGAATTCTCCACGCCAGGATACTGGAGCGGATAGCTGTTCCCTTCTCCAGCGGATCTTCCCAATACAGGGATCGAACCCAGGTCTCCCACATTGCAGGCAGATTCTTTACCAGCTGAGCCACCAACCTGGCCCCAAACACTTCATTCCAGAAAACACATTCTTACATTGCCCTTCCCAGCCTTGGACTGTCTCTTTGAAGGGCACCAAGTGGTTCTGTCACTTGCCCAGCTGACACATCTGGTAAGTGGCAGAGCTGAAGGTCTGGAGGCAAGCCATATCCCAGACTTTTAACCACTATGTTTAATGCCATGCCCCATCCAGTCTCATTCCATTAAAAAAAAAAAAAAAGAGTGTGGCCTTGAGCCAGGAAAAAAAAAAACAGACGAAGAGCTCAAGTTCAGCTCCATATTTGCTATATGGCCTTGAGCAAGCTTCTTAAGACTTACTTTAAGATATAAATGAAGTTACTGATGCCAGCCTCATAGAATCTGGCAGTCATCTGTATGGTTCACCCATGACCTCTGGCTCCCTACCTTCTGGGCACACAGTGAAACCCACTTCCTGGACCCCTGGCTNGGATTCATGTCGATGTATGGCAAAGCCAATAGAGTATTGTAAAGTAAAATAAAATAAATAAATAAATAAAATTAAAATTAAAATTAAAAAAAAAATCACCACCAGCAAATCATTTTCATAGCTTATATGACAACTGAACTTTCTTCTATTTAATTTTTCAGCACTGCTTTATTGTAAGACATAGGTTGCAAAAAATAATAAGCTATTTGTATTGTAAGCTGAACAGAATGAGAATCAGAGTAGATTTGCAACAATATCTTCTGAGGATAGCAAGAAAAATAGACATCTCAACTGTGCCTTTAGATTTGCAATCAGGTTGATGGAAACAAATAGCCCCAAGGCATTCACCTTGAAACCTAAATAAAGGAAGAAATGATAAGCCAACCAGAGGTGTATAACTGGTATAGAATTTAAAGAGACATTTTTCTATGACAGGTTAACCTGGGGTATCCTCTAATGCCCATTAATGAAGTCCCCTTTATGTACAGTTGGGAAGGTCCCCTGGAGGAGGAAATGGCAACCCACTCCAATATTTTTGCCTAGAGAATGCAATAGGGTTTTGCCTAGGGTTGCAAAGAGTCAGACACAACTGAGGGACTAATACTTACCTATTTATCTACCTCTACAAAGATTAAATCATGTCCTGCTGCAGCTGCTGACCTTCAACACCCCATGAAAGGAGTTCAGGGTGGAGAACAGAAATGAGGCCCTCAGTCCTGGAGGTGGGTGGGGACTGGCAGGACATGTTTTCAGGCAGATATTTCCAGGAGCTGATTTTAGGAGCCCGATTCTTGTATCTCCCCATATCTAGAAAAAGCACTGAAATCGTCCATGGTAAAGATGGTTCCCTGTGACCAGCAAAGGCTTCACGAAACCAGTAGAAATCTTCTGGGAAAATACATGCTTGATGGTATGTACTTCCCCCTTCACCAAAAGTCGTATCTATACTGACCTTCCCCCCATCCTCCTCAGAGCAGTTTCTCAGAGAGAGCATTTTGCCTCAAGTAAAACTTAGCTTGTAACTCTCACATTGTGCACTTTTTAACAGCCTTTTTAAAAAAATTAGATATTGAGTTATTTATTTGGTTGCACCAGGATCTTTAGGTACAGCATGCAAACTCTTAGTTGCAGAATGTGGGATCCCGTTCCCTGATTAGTGACCTGGGCCCCCTGCAGTGGGAGTGTGGGGTTTTAGCCACTGGACCATCAGGGAAGTCCTTGTGCATTTTTTAAAAGTTGACACTTCTCAATCTTGAGAAGAGCAAGTTTCGAACAAGAAAAGGAATGAAGGTTCTCTGTGGAGGTACAGTCCCTGTTGGGTTACAGTCCCACAGGTTGAGGGCTCTGTCCCCCAAGACTGTCCTCCTCTGAGACTTTAGAGACCACCTGAAGGCCTGGCCATCATCTGTGCTTCTGACCCAGGGGCTGTAGATCAGAAGTGCCCATGACCTCCTCCTCAGGAGGTCATTAATTTGCCAGGGTGGCTCACAGAACTCAGAGAAGCATTTTATTTACTAGCTTATCAGTTCAGTTCAGTTGCTCAGTTGTGTCCAACTCTTTGCAGCCCTAAGGACTGCAGCATGCCAGGCCTCCCTGTCCATCACCAACTCCCAGAGATTACGCAAACTCATGTCCACTGAGTCAGTGATGCCATCCAGCCACCTCATCCTCTCTCATCCCCTTCTCCTCCTGCCTTCAATCTTTCCCAGCATCAGAATCTTTTCCAAGGAGTCAGTTCTTCGCATCAGGTGGCCAAAGTATTGGAGTTTCAATTTCAGCATCAGTCCTTCCAATGAATATTCAGGACTGATTTCCTTTAGGAAGGGCAGGTTGGATCTCCTTGCAGTCCAAGGGACTCTCAAGAGTCTTCTCCAACACTACAGTTCAAAAGCGTCAATTTTTCAGTGCTCAGCTTTTTAAATATCTATCAGTTTGTTATAAAAGGACCTCACCCGTGAACAGACAGATGGAAGAGATGCATGGGGCTAGGGGGTGGGGAGGGGCATGGAGCTTTCCTGTTCTGCGGTCCAACATTTCCTCCAATTCAATATGTTCATCAACTCTGGACCCTCTCCGAACTTACACTTTTGGCTTTTCTGCAGGCTTCATCTGGTGGGCAAGATGGATCACTGGCTCCATTTCCAGGCCCTCTCTCCCCTGAAACCAGAAGGTGGAACTGAAATTCCCAACTATCCAATCAAGGCTGGTTCTCCAGCCTCATTAACCTCACAAAAGAAATCTCTACTAGCTCTCAGAACTAGATTTTGAACTGTGGAAAAATTCCCTGGATTTCAGGAGCTCTGTGCCAGGAACTGGGAGACCAAAACCAAATATTTATATATATATATATTTATGATAAGTCATAGTATCACAACCAACAATATGGTGAACAGTTCTTAAATGGTCAGTGAACTTTGACAGTTGTGCAGATGCATGGTAAAGTTAAAACAGGTCTGAACCTGCTGAAGCACTGTTCTCGTCATTTCCCTCCTTTGAATTTGACTGGCCTGACTTGATCCCAACACAGAATGTGACAGAAGGGATAGTATGTGACTCCTGAAGCCAGGGTGCTGCTCCTGCTAAGTCACTTCAGTTGTGTCCGACTCTGTGCAACCCCATAGATGGCAGCCTACCAGGCTCCCCCGTCCCTGGGATTCTCCAGGCAAGAACACTGGAGTGGGTTGCCATTTCCTTCTCTAATGCATGAAAGTGAAAAGTGAAGTCGCTCAGTCGTGACCAACTCTTAGCAACCCCATGGACTGCAGCCTACCAGGCTCTTCCATTCATGGGATTTTCCAGGCAAGAGTACTGAAGTGGAGGTGCCATTGCCTTCTCTGAAGCCAGGTTCAGTTCAGTTCAGTTCATTCGCTCAGTCGTGTCCGACTCTTTGTGATCCCATGAATTGCAGTATGCCAGGCCTCCCTGTCCATCACCGACTCCCGGAGTTCACCCAAACCCATGTCCATCAAATCGGTGATGCCATCCAGCCATCTCATCCTCGGTCATTCACTTTTCCTCTTGCTCCCAATCCCTCCCAGCATCAGTCTTTTCCAGTGAGTCAACTCTTCCCATGAGATGGCCAAAGTACTGGAGTTTCAGCTTTAGCATCATTCCTTGCAAAGAAATCCCAGGGCTGATCTCCTTTAGAATAGACTGGTTGGATCTCCTTGCAGTCCAAGGGACTCTCAAGAGTCTTCTCCAACACCACAGTTCAAAAGCATCAATTCTNAGTTTCAGTTTTAGCATCATTCCTTCCAAAGAAATCCCAGGGCTGATCTCCTTTAGAATGGACTGGTTGGATCTCCTTGCAGTCCAAGGGACTCTCAAGAGTCTTCTCCAACACCACAGTTCAAAAGCATCAATTCTTCGGCACTCAGCTTTCTTCACGGTCCAACTCTCACATCCATACATGACCACTGGAAAAACCATAGCCTTGACCAGATGGACCTTTGTTGGCAAAGTAACGTCTCTGCTTTTGAATATGCTATCTAGGTTGGTCATAACTTTCCTTCCCAGACACTAATCCCAATGTGACAGCCTTACCTTCATGACCTATCTAACCCTGATTGCCTTTCCCCACAAAAGCCCCAGGTGGCGCTAGGGTAAAGAACCTGCCTGCCAACGCACAGAGAGACATAAGGGTTCCATCCCTGGGTCCAGAAGATCACCTGGAAGAGGGCACAGCAACCCACTCCAGTATTCTTGCCTGGAGAATCTCGTGGACAGAAGACACTGGTGGCCTACAGTCTGTAGGGTATCAACGAGTCAGATACAATTGAAGTGACTTAGTGCACACACACACACACAAAAGCCCCACTTCAAATAAATACATTGGGAGTTAGGGCTTTGACATATGAATTTTGGGAGGACACAAACATTCAGTCCATAACAATTCTCCTTATAAAAAAACTCAGGCTATAAAACAGTGCTTTAAAATGGAATCAACTGAAGCTTTTTAAAAATTAGCACATAAGAAAAAATGCCCCCAAATGACCTGGATTAGTCATTCAGATCCTGGATGTAGACTCCAGTATTCTTAGATTCCAGCATTCTGTGTTGTGGGATGTAGCTTACCCCACTCCCAAGATACCTGAAATTGATCACCAGATGAATCCAGAGTAACCAAGCTTGAAGAAACATGTTACACCATCAAAGATGTATCATTATGACTCACACTATGGTTGTCATTCTTATTCTTTAATGGATCTGTGGGAATGGCAATCCTCCCAGCTTCCTAAGCAAGTGCTGGAGGGAAGTGCTATAATGGGAACCTGTTAAAATGTGAATTTCACAACCGTCCTCTTGAAATGAGAAACATAGTTGATAATGAAGAACGGCATTACTAGCCAGCCTCTTCTCCCAGCACCATATTATTTCATGTCACTGCTGACAGGGGCATTTCATGACACTGAACAGCTATGAACCAGAAAAAGAAAAGATTGTAATCTGCAATAGAAACGATGCAGAAACTCAATCTGAACTAACAAGGTAGGATCTTACCCCCCCACACCCAAATATATATTTTTTTTCTGATAAAGGGGTTTGAAAACGCAAACAGATAAAATGGAGCAAAAAATTTTCATCCTGTTAAAACCCTATTACTGACATGGAAACAACTGTACCATGAGTGGTATAATAGTAAGGTGTTCCTTTTCATCAGACAACAATGATAGTAGAGTTAAATAACACAAATAACTAGAGATTGCAATAGAAGCCCATTTTACTGAAGCTGCTAAAAGGCTTGGGAGCTTTTTTTAAAACACTGGGGGAACTGGTTGAACCAGTGAGGCTAGCCAAATAGAATTATAATAGAGACACTGTAAAATGGCATAGACCAAAAACTTCAGAGGTAGCTGTAAAACTTTTTCCTTTAGAGGGATGCATTCTCACAAATCTGGTTGTATGAACAGAAAATTTCTTTGTTCGTTTCAGTCCAAATGCAGATGCTCTGAAGAAAATGGCATGAAGTATTAGAAACAGTCAGCTGTTTAGACCCTTAAAGGGCTTCCTTGGTGGCTCGGCCTGTAAAGAATCCACCTGCAATGTGGGAGACCTGGGTTCAATCCCTGGGTTGGGAAGATCCCCTGGAGAAGGGAAAGGCTACCCACTCCTATATACTGGCCTGGAGATGGACTGTATAGTCCACGGGATCGCAGAGTCAGACACGACTCAGCGACTTTCACTTCACTAGACCCTTCAAGAGGTGTTTGGGGCTGAGAGGGGAAGACACACACACAAATGCCGAAACTGGACAGTGGCACAAACTGTAAAGGCAGACAAGGCAACTCATGTGACCCGTGGAATCATGGTTTGCCTTCTCATAGTTTCTTTAATTAAAATAACGTTTGCTCAAAGCCACAAAGTAAGGGAAGTTTAAATTTTTACAATTTCAGTATTCCTATTATTTTCTAATTCAAGTTTCTCCCACGGGGGAGGAATACAAGAAGGCTCTCAAAAACTAATGACTGCTTAAACTACTCCGTGTAAATTCAAACCTTGTCGTTTTAGAACAATGAAACACTCTTAGGTCAGTGGTTCTGAATCCTTGCTGCAAAGGGAGAGCCACACGAAAAACACTGGTGCATTTGATCCCCCCTAAGCAGATGAAGTAAAATCTCTAGGTGTGGCCAAGGCATCAAATATTTTCTAAGGGCTCTGAAGGTGAATCTCTGAATCATTCTGCTTTTAGGTTTAAAATCATGTCATGTTATAATTAACATTTTACCCCCTAAATCCAAAAGTGGTAGCTGCATAATGCAGAGAATTAGGAAAAGTATGGAAAGTACAATTTTAAAAAATGATCTGAAATCCCACTATTCCTTTATGTTTACAATGTCTGTTTTCTTTGAATATGCCATATATGAAAGAATAATATGCAAAAAACTAGAAGTTACCGTTAGAAGTAATCTAGTATGTCAGTCCCTTGCTTTACACACGAAGAAATGAAGGCCAGCAGACTTCCTTCCTCTCTTAGGAGTTCATTTGGAGTCAGGATTAGAATAGGTTTCCCTTTACTTTTCTTGCAAAACACATTTTTGTGCAAAAACTTGGATCCACACAAGTTTCATTCCAATCTGAAACTCTATTTCCATAAAGAAGCTATTTTTTCTCATGATATTCTAACAATTTTTAAGAATATCAGTCAGATCATTAAACAGTGACTTCACCTTTCTATTGAATTCGAGCACAAAGGTAGGCTCCTGTGTTCTACAGAACACCGATTCCATTGGAAACTAACAGATGTAATGAAAAAAAGAGAGAGATTTCTCATTCAGGCAGATTGGAAAGCAAAATGAAAGGAGTTTCTTTACTGCATCACTTCTTGTGGTTTTAGTGTTATACTAATAGCACTGAGAATCTCTGGGATGTATGTGCAGAATACAGTATCTCAAATTTATTTGACCTTGGAACCGTTCCTCAGTTCAATCTCAATAGCTTCATGTTCTTTGGAACACATTTCGGCAAATAACACTGTGCGATTCCTAGAATAAAGGAGTAAATAGATCTGTAGTACCTTATTAGTAGGGGCTTCCCAAGTGGTTCAGTGGTAAATAATCCACCTGCCAGGGCAGCAGATGCAGGTTTGATACCTGGATCAAGAAGATCCCCTGGAGGAGGAAATGGCAACCCACTCCAGTATTCTTGACTGGAAAAATCCTACGGACAGAGGAGCCTGGTGGGCTACAGTCCATGAGGTTGCAAAGAGCTGAATTAAGACTGAGCCACTAAGCATGAACATGAGCACTCTAAAAAATGTTATACCAAGCAAAGGAGTACTTTAAAAGGGAAGGAGTACATGACTTGAAGGACAATGGCAGCAATATTGGTTATAAAAGGGGAAAAAAAGCAGTAAACAACTTAAATACCTGGTAGTAGGTTTAATTATGATATAGGTATATAATTAAATATAAACCGAATCACTAGGAAGAATGTTGGAGATTAGTGATGTTAAAAAAACACAAGACTTCCCTGCTGGTCCAGTAGTTAGGAGTCAGACTGCTGGGGTGAGGCAGCGATGCGGGCGGGCGGAAGGGGTGAGTGTGGACACAGATTCCAACCCTGATTAGGGAAGATCTCACATGCCAAGGAGCAACTAGGCCCCTGCACCACAACTACTGAGCCCATTCTCAGCAACTACTGAAGACGGCTGGGCCTAGAGTTCCTCCTGCACAAGAGCAGCCACTGCAGTGAGAAGCTAGAGCACCATCCCTGCTCCTCATAACAGAAATCCCACATGCAGCAACAAAGACCCAGCACAGCCAGAAATAAATAAACTTTAAAATAAAAATAAAAAACATGGAATGCATTTGTGGCAAGCACACCGTTTAAACTCAGAACAAGCCTTGAAAGCAGGTACGCGTGAAAAGTTTTGAAAACAAAGAATCTGACTTGCCACAAAGTCACACAATTAAGTAGCGAAGCCAGGACTCAAAGGGAAACTGAATCTCGAGCCCAAGAATCTTAAAACGCCCACAGGCTTCCCAGGTTTGGTGCAGGGCAGGGATAGAACTATCTACGACGCATTGTTACTGTGAGAATTAAAGAATATAATAAACACAAAGCTCCTGGAATACGGTGGACATTCAACACTCAGAAGCCACTAAATAACTCGCTGAAAGTCACACAATGCGTGGTTTCACCACGCATATAAACAGAAATTTGAACTTGTGTTCTCAAGAAGGCGTAAAAGTTGCAGAAGCACTTGCTTTCAATGCTTCCCTGGTAGCTCAGCTAGTAAAGAATCTGCCTGCGATGCAGGAGACCTCGGTTCGTTTCCTGGGTCGGGAAGATCCGCTGGAGAAAGGCTAGGCTACCCACTCCACTATTCTTGGGCTTCCCTGGTTGCTCAGCTGGTAAAAGAATCCGCCCACAATGCGGCAGGCCAGAGTTCCATCCCTGGGTTGGGAAGATATCCTGGAGAAGGGAAAGGCTACCCACTCCAGTAGTCTGGCCTGGAGAATTCCATGGACTATACAGTCTACCGGGGTCGCAAAGAGTCGGACACGACCGAGCGACTTTCACTTCACTTTCTTGGCTTCAACCTCTAACGCAGTCAGTACAGACTTTCCTCTGTCCCATAAACCGCACCTCAGAGATCAAGTAACACCCAGAAGGTCTCTTCACAAAGAAGAGAAAAGGCAACAATCCCTTTAGCACCAAACTTACAAATTGGCTACGGGACAATTTCCGGGGCGGAAGTGACGTATATAGTTGCGCGCCGGAAATGGGCTTACGGAGTGAGTCCAAGAAGTCGCCGAGGTCTTTGGGCTTGGGATCCGGCTTCGCTTTGGTCCAGAGCTTTGCCGCATTGGTAGGCGGCTGTTGTCATGACGGCCCAAGGGAGCTTGGTGGCTAACCGAGGCCGGCGCTTCAAGTGGGCGATTGAGCTGAGCGGACCTGGAGGAGGCAGCAGGTGAAGTGCTGGGCAAAGCTCGATATCAGAGCTTTCACTGTAGGACTACCCCAGAGGAGTAGGACCTGAGCCCTCAGGCACAGCTCTCTAAAACGACGACTCCTGGGGAGCTGATGGCTTCTCTGCCGTGGAGGTTTCTGTGTCCAAAGGATGCTTATTTCATCCTTCCCAGTAGGCCAGGATCTGACGAAATCACGGGAGGGCTTGGTCTAATATAGGTAGATGTATCTGAGGATCTTTATTCCTATGATGAGAACAGGAAATGTGGGATACGAAGTGTGGGAGTCTACAGCCTTAGTTTTTTTTTGGTTTGGTCTGTAGGGGCCGAAGTGACCGGGGCGGTGGCCAGGGAGACTCGCTGTACCCCGTTGGTTACTTGGACAAACAAGTGCCTGATACCAGCGTTCAAGAGACAGACCGCATCCTAGTGGAGAAGGTACAGAGGTATAGATGTAACCATAGTCCTTGGGCCGGTTCTGAGCTACTCACCTACCTCTTCTTCCAGGCAGCACATGGATATCTTACTGAAGATGGCCCTTATCCCGAATATTTGGTAGCTAAACTGCTTGAGATAAGTGTTACATTAGTTGACCATATCAGCTTCAAAAGTGCTAATTGGAAAAATAAAAGACGGTTGAACATAAGGTATTAATAAAGTAGGTTGAAAATTATCTATTGGGGCAGCGCTTCCTAGTTGAAGTCCTTTTTCTACTCTGGTACCCTTATACCACTCATCCAATCTGTCAGAGTAGTCTGTTGGTTCAAATAGATTGAAAATCTTATTTCTTATTGCTTTACCCTATCATCCTGGTCTAAGTCACTCCATCTCTTACCTCTTTCCCTTTTGTTCACTCCTGTCCCCAGAATGATCTCCTTGCTGCTGTTTAAATATGCCAGGCAACCTATTTCAGGCTTTTTTGTACTTGTTCTTCCCTTTTCCCCCAGATTCCTTTATGATTTGCTGTATCATCTCCTTTGTTTTTCTGATGTTACTTTGGTAGTGAAATCTACCCTCATGGCATTCCCCATCTTATTTTCTTATATTTCTCCATATCATTCATATATTTTATTATCTCTTTTCACTGTTGTAAGCTCTATGAGAGCAAGATGTTTGTTTCCCAAGTGCCTGCAACAGTGCCTGGCACTTTTTTCCCTCTCAGCCTTAATACTGCTTTTCAAAAAGTCCCTTTGGTTTTCTTGATGTAGAGCAAATTTCATTAGTTTCTGCTCTCATTTTGATTTCCTTCCTTTCCATTTCCTTGTGTCTCTATTATTCTTCTGATTTCTTGAAATAGATGCTTAGATACTACTTTTAGTCTTCTAATGTGTATTTAAAGGTGTAAATTTCTCAAAGCTCTGGGTCTTACAGTTTTTAATCTATGGTATTTTTGTTTTCAGTTAATATTTCTATTTTCCACTGACATTTCTGCTTTGATTAGTGGATCATTTAGAGCACACTTGTTCATTTTAAGACATAAGAAAAAATTTCTAGTTATCTTTTTGTTACTGATTTCCAGCTCAATTACATTATAACCAAATAATATGCTTTGTATGATTTGAGTTATTGACATGTTCTCCATGGCTCGGTTGTCACTTTTTGTAGATGTCCCATCTGTTTGAAAAGAAGTAAATTCTCTGTTAGGTGCAGTGTTGTATGTCAGTTAGGTTAATAATGTCATTCACATCTTACGTATCTTGATTTGTCTGTTTTATTAGTAAATGAGGTGTGCTGATCTACCATTATGTGGATTTTATCTAGTTCTTCAATTGTAGATGGGACAATGATGGGTGCAGAAGTATAAGAACAAAAGTAGGGATGTCTTTTCTTTACCTAAAGTCATGGGAGAAAAATGGTATCTGGAAAACCCATAGGGAAAAACATAAAATAGTGAGGATGCCTTATCTTTAGTAGATGAGCAAAGTTCCTGTGGCAAAGTGAGAGAATGGTAGAGGTGGTGGAATTGAGGAGTCAGCTCGGAAGCACAGAACTGGGAATTGTGTTCATTGACTTTAACATCAGTGATATGATAAATGTGGAACTAAGGATAGTAATCAGTGGTTAAAACTGTTTGTTTTAGCGCTGCTGGGACATTGCCTTGGGTCCCCTGAAACAGATTCCCATGAACCTCTTCATCATGTACATGGCAGGCAATACTATCTCCATCTTCCCTACTATGATGGTGTGTATGATGGCTTGGCGACCCATTCAGGCACTTATGGCCATTTCAGCCAGTAAGTACTTTCTCTTTTTTTGCCAGTAAGTATTCTTGAAATAATAATCCACCCTAACTAAGCTTTAAGAATCAGAGGCAAATTCTTTGGCAAAACCCACTGTAAATCTTTGGCAGAGCTTGCTCTTGGCTGGTTGCATGCAGAGTGGTGGTGGCATGAGGGGAAAATGGTGCTTGTGGGTTTTTGTTCACCTTTAATGGTTCTATTTGCTATCTTAGTATGGGGCTGTTTGTATTATTTATATTAATATATGGCCTGATTCATACTGAAGAAAAAGTTGTTTTGGTTTTTGACACTTTCTGTTACCCCAACAGCTTTCAAGATGCTAGAAAGTTCAAGCCAGAAGTTTCTTCAGGGTTTGGTGTATCTCATTGGGAACCTTATGGGTTTGGCATTGGCTGTTTACAAGTGCCAGTCAATGGGACTGTTGCCTACACATGCATCAGATTGGTTAGCCTTCATTGAACCCCCTGAGGTAAGGCAAAAGGAAAGTTAAATTTGGAGCAGCTCTAATGTACAGTAAATAGCTGACCCATTTGATGGTGGGGGATCACAGTTGGTATTAGAGCTCATTTCTTAAATAAGATCCATTAGGAATTTAAGAGTTGTTATTCTTAAAAGATAAGTAAAATAGAGCTTGTGGTTAAAGTACTAAGTACTCAATTCAGGAAGGTATTTCAACACTCCATTCACCATTAACCCATTTACTTTTTTGTTTCTCAGAGGATGGAGTTCAGTGGAGGAGGACTGCTTTTGTGAACTTAAGAAAGAAGCACCTGGTGCCTGTATATCTGGATTCTTTATGCCCAGTGGCTCCTTCTCAGCTTATTAACCCTTAACATTATCTCCTGCTGAAAAGAACCAAAAGCTCTTTTCTCCATGGTGAAAGACAATGTATGTATCACTACAAACACACAAAAACTATACCACAACTCTTGACTGAAAATAAGGTAGAAAACTTTATTTATGTTTCCAGTATAGAGCAAAACAACAAATAAAACCATGACTATGTAAACAAAAGAATGGTTGCTATTAAATCAAGAACCATAGCAGCATCTCCTTTTAATAAATTAAATGGTTGAGAACAATACAAAAAAAAAAGTTGCACAAGTTTTCCTTAAATCTATTCTCCTTAATATTTCACTTCTATTTAACACAAGCTGGGACATAAAAATTCTGTTGGAGATACTTGTGGAAGATGTGAATTAAGTCATACATGATGAAAAACCAGACCAAAAAAGCGCATAAAATGCTTACAGTGTAATAACTATTTTAATATCCACAAAAATGGATTTTTAACACGTTTTGGGGAGTAAGGATTGGCAGGATTGCTGGGGCAACAGGAATCTGAGGCAACGGAAGATATAAAGTGGTGATCTTCCCCGCAAGAGGAACTGGGAACCTGTCAAACAGATGCTGCGATTCAAACTTCAGTTTTAAGATAGCTATGCAATGCAGAGGGCCAGCAATTAGAAAATGAATATTGTCGTAACCTGCCCTGGTAAAGTCATAGCTAAGACTTAAAAGCTGGATCTCATTCAAAAAGCAGGAAGATGTCTTTCCTTTTTCTTCCTGCTTAAAACACATAGCCCCCTCCCATAAGATGCATTCTCTTGTCAGGTTTTCAGTATTGCTTTATTTGCAGTGACTAATAAGAGACAAGACGCTTTGCAAACATAAGTGACACGTAGACATGAAATGCTCTAGACAGAGATGAGTTTAAATCTGGCCCAAGAACCACTTTCCCATGTAACAGTGATTGTTTTAGGGGTGCAATAGGGGCTGTATTAGCAGCTACTAGTTCCGTTATCCCTTTAAAGGATTCTTACAGAGCTCCAGCCACAAAAAGCTCTTCTAAAAACTAACCTTATTTTCTGCCCACGTTTTTTCTATATGGAAAAAAATACATATACATGTATCACTTTGGCTAGAGGGTGTGTGTAAATAAAAAGGAATTCCTGGGCAAGCTGACTTTAGAGCATGGGTCATTAATAGCTTGGGTCCTCGGAAACTTGTTCTGCTGCTGCTGAACTCAACTTAGCAACGGAGTGTTGCAATGGAAGTTGTAAACAATGCCTCTACCCTCTGCAGAAAGCAGCAGGAAAAAAAAAACCCCAAACTTACAACATTGTTACCTGACTAAGCTTGAACATTTAAAGAAGAGGAAAGGGAATAAATAAAAATGACTCAAATTTCTTAAGTCATACTGAAGGGTTTTTCTCCTCTGTCCATAAGGGTAAGAATAGTCTGCAGACTACGGAGCAAAGCAGCTTGCTCCATATCCTACTGGTAATCAAAGAGTGGCACTATTTATCATTCATAAAATGAATTTCGAAAGCAGCCATGAATACAGGAAAGATAGTTTCTTGAAATAGCCTATCTATCCTGTAAAATAAATGAAGACTTCACATAAATTACCACTGGGCCACACAGGGTAGCTTCCCTATGCTTGAAAGTCAGATGTTTTGTGATCATTAAGTTAGCAAATAGTGAAGTTTGCACAAGTGTTTTCTTGACATATTTTGAGCTTTCTGAAAACAAAACAAATAGCAAAAGACTTAAGTTGGATAATTTTTTAGTTCAGATCCAAGTTTCTGCAGTCAGAATAAGGAATTGGAAAAAAAACCCCAACTCATATTTTGAGCACTGAGGCGCATGCCTCAAGTCTTCACTATGGCTTTGGGAATAAGTCCACAGGTTTCTTAAAGAAGTTTCTTGAATCAGGCCATTGCCAGTTATACACCACTTCAGTGAAGCAGGTAAGAAGAATAGCAGCAGCTCAGTAACTTTGGCACTATGGAAGGAGTATGGCTCGAAACCTCAAATTCCACTGCTGGATTCCCCCCTCTGAAGGATAGTCCAAAGGTTTAGGGAACGATTTTTGCCAGTCTTTCAAGCGTTTGTAACTATGATTTTTGATCTGTGCCTATAACCCAGAGGACATAAAAGGGAGAAGGAAAGGGGGATCTGTTGGCCAATATGCATTATCATCTGTATTTCCTGGATAATAGCTTATGTATTTTGCCCATATCACATAGGTAACTACAGACTGTATTTATCCAGATCTTGATAGATACCTTTTGGAGTTCCCTTAGTTTGTCCATTTGAAAAGAACCGGAAAGAATTTTTACTCAACCTTCTAAAAAACAATTTCCATGGTAACAGTGCCTGTATTACAATCTTAACCACAGAATGGGTTTTGAAAAACAGCCGAAATATATGTGTCCCTAAACATATTTGGGGGGAACCTTGTTTCGGAGGAAGTAAAGGCTGCAGTTTCACGTTTCAGTTTTTACATATTAGTACCCTAATATAAAATTAAGAGTCCTGGAGAGCACTGGATGCACTGACGAAGATCTTCATCTTGGCCTGCCACAGTTACCTACACCAAGATGTAAGATCCCCAGGTACTTGGCCATGAATTCCTTAGTATGAGGAGGCTGTCTCTCTCTGGCTGTTACCCCCATGGTGTCATCATTGAATCGTGACTTCTAAGACTCATCTTTAATGTTAGATGTGTACTTGTGTATTTGTCTTTTGACTTCAGTTGAATTTTTAGCATCTCTTTTACCAATTTATTGGTTTGGTTTGCTCATCCCAAGTTGCCTTCATCTGGTTACAGGCATGGCTTGTAGGCCTTGAGCATTGTTCTGATGTTGAGGGAAGATCTACTTCTTTAAGGACAGCAGGTCATATGGTAGCGAAGAACAGATTGGTTTGTACTTTCTTGCACAAGGACTTGAGGCTCAGCTCATTAAGAGTTCAGCGTGATGTATACAGAATACAGGTCTCTAGTTGATGGGAGTGGTAATGAAGAGCTGGCACTTCCATGGAGGATAGAATCCTTTTCAGAAGGTGAGGCCAAGCAGTCATTCAGGAGCAGATTATGAATAAATGGTGATCACTTCACTGCCACCACCTCGGACAAGAAGGACTCGCTCTAGTCCTTCAGTGAGTACTTCTAGGAACTCCATGTCTTCAGAAATTGTCAAGGAGACAAGTAGGAAAAGAGCATTCGTACAACCTGGCATCATGATAATCTGAGTTTATCTGACTACAAAGCTGAAAAATCAACAGGCTTAACTATTATATAGTCAGACCGGAGATGTCTGAACTCTGGATTCAATTCAGTTCTGTGAAGTAATCTGGGGATCTAGTCTCTTGGCATAAATAATATTAATGCAAAACTCTTTCCCACTTGTTAGATTTTTTTTCTGTTATTTTTAAATGGGGGAACCCTCAAGTAGCGTGTTATTAGTACACAGTAAATAAGCCAAAAGGGAGAAAAAGCCACCACAGGGTAGCTTGTGAGATTCCAAGAGAGAATCCAAGTAATTTCCCAGTGCAGCTCCTCGAGTTACATTTTTTCCCTGCCACTTCTTTTTTCTGTTTCACTGAAATACAGATTTACTCTTTGTTTTCTTTTAACCTCTTTTCCTTAATGGTACTTGCAAAATGGACCAGTCTTTGCTATTTCAGTGCTGAACAGTCCTGGAATTAGAGTATGAGGATGAACCCTTGTCTTTTCCTCTCAGTTAGAGGAAATTCCCCTTTAACTTCTAAGAGAGACTTTGTGAAGTGGGAAGAGCCTGGAAAGGGGAAAGGATATGGCGTTCCATCTCTAGGATGATCAGAGATGGTATATACTGAACATACATATATACTGTGCATATATACCACCTAAAAAATCTGTCTACGGTTCAGAGAAAACATTACACCCAACTCCCCCAAAGAAGCCTAGTATCACTTAGTAAGGATCCTTGCCTGAGACTTTTAACAGTCTTCTCTTCTCAAGAGGGGAAGTCATAGACAGTGACCTTTATAGTTACTCAGTGTCTCATCTAAAACACATTTTAGATTTTCCCTACCAGCAATTCTGCTCTCAGAAAGGATACAGTTTTCATCACCCTCAGGGTTTCGGGGTGGCCCTGGCATATTCAACAAAACCAGCTTTGCTTCATGGGACTTGTTAACTATAACCTCATTGAGCTTGACTGCTGTATGCATCCGCCTCACATTGGACTGGTCCCTGGAAGGGGAGGGTGAGGGGTTAGAAACAGAAGTAGGTTATGGCAAAGAGAAAACTAAGGCATATTGTCAACTCTAAAAAACTTGAGATATTAGAGGGTTTTTGCTTAGAGTATGAGTAACATAATGAACAAATGACTGCCTTATAATATTGATATCATGGGTTTTCTCATTCTGTGTGTGTTTGTTTTACACCAGGAACACAGTATGGGCAGGAAGAAAGATGGTTTGTGTACAATATTAATTGGTGGCTGGTATGCATAGTCAAACAGCAGAAAGATGGCTGGATTTGGGGTGAAATGAAGACTAGATTCCATCCTGTGTGCCCAGGCAAAGTCGCATCTGTGGCACTAACAGGGACACTACGTTAGGTTTGAGTTGGAAACTTACGGACGCATGTTAAGCAGGTCCTGGAACCCCTCCATTGACTTGGCCTTTTGTCCCCGAGACGCCATATACTTGTCTTTTGTCCACGTCATGTGCACCTTCTCCTGATAAGTCTCTGTCTCGTCATCCTCATCAGAGCCAATGCTGGTCAGTCGTAGCATTGAGTTCCGATCTTTCACCAGCTGTGCCTGGGGGAGGCCCAACACAACTATGACACTATACCCGTTTTCTCTCATGCATCATCTTTAATTATTTTAAAATGTGGCTACTATAGAGTAACTAATAAAGCAAGTAAGGAAGAATCTGTCATGCTGTGAGAAGAATGCCATCATCCCTTTCAGTGAAAGACCTCCCAGGCCAGGATGAGGCCAACGCGGCAGCCTCACCTCTCGGTCTCGCTCTGTCTTGGACAGGCGCATGTGCCGCAGCATCTGTGACCTCTGCTCCATCATCAGGGTGCGCTCGTAAGTGTAAGCGGATATGTCGCTGTCGTGCTGCCATACATACCACACAGATAAGCACAATAAGCTTCAAGGAATGAGCAATAAGCACGAAGGAACAAGAAACACGTACTTTCGTTTCCACTCAGTAAATTAAACCAGAGCAACTATCACAGTATCAACCCAGGTGTCAGATTTTGTTTAGTCACTGAGCTACATAAAACAATACTGTGGCCTGTGGATCAGATCCAGAGCTCTGAATCTCTCCCACAGTCTAACCATTACATATGTGTTTCCTTGAAACACAAAACACAAAATCCTGTTTAATACTGCCAGATTATTTAAAAAAAAGCTATGTGTGACTTTAGCATGAATATATGATTAGAAACTTAATAAAACTGTATTAAGAAGACAAGAATCTAGCAGAAATAGGACTATAATAAACAAGAATGCAAAACTTAAAATCGCCACCAAATACACACCACATATGTGCTATACGTATCTAGATCAATATACTAGAGTTTTGTTGGAACTAAGGGATTAATCCACATTTGCAGCTGAAGAAATTCCCAGACTAGAAGAGTTTCTAGAATGACAGGGTGGGACATGGGAGAAGGGTAGCTTCTCTATCTCAAACTCAGCTTTCTCACCATCTCTACCACTTCCACCTCTGCCTCAATGCGAAGGTGATACAAGAAGGTGGCCAGGTCCTTCTTCATCTGAATACTGTTGTCTTCTAGCTGGGCTACTGTGAAGATCCGTATGCTGCATTTTCGCCACACCTGAGAAAGTACCATATATACATGGGAAATTAAATGCAAGGAAGCAGAAAAAGAGTTACTCAAATGGCATTTTTGCCTAGAACAACCTTGAATAGTATCAAAGTATTTGTTCCTAGCTTCTTACTTGCTGTATTATTGTACTTGGGCAAAAGTTTGACTATGAACACATTAAATATAGTTTAAACAAGAAAAAAACTGGCAAAATGGAAAAGATAGAATGTGATACATTAATAATAAACTCTGGGAGTTGGTGATGGACAGGAATGCCTGGCGTGCTGCGATTCATGGGGTCTCAAAGAGATGGACACGACTGAGCGACTGAACTGAACTGAACTTAGTCAGATAGCATACTAATGACACTGTGCAGAATATAATGTTTATTTTTCCCTGTGGCAAAAAAAAAAAAAAAGTTCATTAAGGAAGGAACAGAAAGAACAGAAAAAAATACCTCAAGGGAGAGGTGGGCCAAGCCAAGACAGACACTAGCTATATTTACTATTTTAAACTTGTCTTACCAAAGGATGAGTAAGACACACATACCCCTTAGGTTTCCAGCTCTTTGCTCTTTTTTTTTTTTTTTTTTTAAAACAGGACATGTTCACTTGTTAATGTTTTTTCACAAGGGCTTAATAAACTTGCTGAATTTCCCTTGGAGATTGTTAGATATAAACTACAAAGAAAACTATTTCTCATAAGGTTGAATCTGGGATTATGGAAGGCCAAGAATAATCCCCAACATTGCTAAGCCCCAACGTTATAGAATGAAAGAAAAAAACTGTCTAGTGAACCAATCAGGACAGAAGTTGAGGGAGAGAGACTTTTTTAAAAAGGGTGTCAAAATACCTTATGCTGTTTCAGTAGGAATGGTAATAGCATGAGCATCCCCCCATCATGCACAATCCACCACACATCAATGTTGCCCTCAGAAAACTGCTCCACATTGCTGGGAAAGAAGGAGATGTTTTTGGCCACCAACAGGGCCAGATGGGCAGCAGTTGTCACGCGAACTGTGCCTAGAGAAAAAAGAGAGACTTGGGATGAGCAGAAATGAATCCTCAGGCTTGCCTTGCTTCCTACCATGTCTGTAAAGAAAGGGTAATGCCCCTTTACAGTCCTTTGTGTAGGGTGTCCTGTTTACACAGTAGGTTATACCAAACCAAGTAACAAAATATTAATAAAAATCTGAACAGCTAACAGAATTAGACTGAGACCTATGATTTAAATCACCAGCTGTATTCTGATTACTATATTTCTAAGGGGTGGGTATGTGAATTTGGGAGATTTTGATGCTGAAGAACACTTCCTCCAACTCCTGTGAGAATGCCAATGTAGGAGATCGCACATGGAAATATGACAGTTTCAGAGATAATTCCTAACATAAGACTTGGCAAGATAAACAACTGATGAACATTATGTGAGGCTGGAGGTGAGTAGAATCAGTTATTACTACTAATAGTTATTTGTGCTTGTCTACTCAGTTACTCAGTCACGTCTGACTCTTTTTGACCCCACAGACAGTAGCCCATCAGGATCCTCTGTTCATGGAATTTTCCAGGCAAGAATACTGGAGTAAGTTGCCATTTTTTTTCCTCCAGAGGATCTTCCTAACCCAAGGATTGAACCTGAGTCTCTTGCATCTCCTTCAATGGCAGGTGGATTCTTTACCACTGTGCCTCCAGGGAAGCCCAAGAGTTATGTAGGTGCCCTTATAAGGCTGTTTCAGCAATGACAGAATTCCTACTGTACAAGGCTGGAGCATGGGGTCAGACTATATCCTCTACTTAGGCCCTCAAGATAGTACAAGTGGTTTGTACCAATAAAAGTCTTCCAAGCTCGAGCATCTTCACTCTGGCGCCAGCCATTTGGCCATCCCATCACCACTGTGTTGTGCTTCATGCCCCCAAGGCCACATGACTGGATGAGGTGGGAAATGCCCTCCCTCAGTTTGGCGGCGACCACCAGCTGGGAGAATCCTTTCACCTTCTCTGCCTCCATTAGATGCTTTATGGTCTGAAAGAGAGAACCAGAACCTCAAAATTGGATTACTTTATCCTGGGTCTTTTAACTTCTTACTTCTTCTCCATAGTATATTGCCCTCCTCTTTCCAAACTCTGTATAAGATCATATCTTGTACAGAACAATTAAAAAAGTTTAATTTATCCCAATGAAATTTTATTATCCTTTGCCTTCACTTTTTAGGTGCTTACTACATACACAGATAGTTGTCTACATGTAGATCCTCTACATTTCCCTCCCTTCTTCTTTTCTTTCTAACGTACCAAACAAACTGAGAACAGGGATCTTCACAGAGCGAATATTCAGTGTTCCTTAATGGCCCAGGTTAGTGTGAACATAATCTTCCCTCCTCAGTGTCAGTCGTGCTCTGACTCACATTACTAGAAACTCAATGTGATGATTCAGTTTCACTTCAGAATTTTCTCAGGTATGTTTTATTTTTCGTTTCTCCTATTTCCACATTCCTTTTGATATTTTAATAGTGATTATTAATGACACTTGTATTTCTTTTACTTCACTCTCTTGGTGGAATGGTGAAGGGAATAATGATATGGAAAATGGACGATTTTCCCAAAGGCACAGATTAAGTCACGGTGTATCTAGATTCACTAGTGTCTCTTGATTTCTAATACTGTGCTTTTAATTTATTTTTATGATCATTCTGGACTAATGTTTCTTTAGCACTTCTAGTTTTAGTGTTTCAAAGGTAAACATTTCATTTCATTCCAAAATGAAATCCAGTAAATTAAAAAAATTTTTCCTATTACATTTACTTGTTTATTTCCACTGCGGCACTCAGACTTCTCTAGTTGTGGCATGTGGGTCTAGTTCCATGACCAGGGATTGAAACCTGCCCCTCTGCACTGGAAGCATGGGGTCTAAGCTACTTGACCACCAGGGAAGTCCCTCAGTAAAAATTTTAAAATGCAACTGAAACTTCCCCAGGGTAGTTCTATCTATTGCTTATAATAAATATTAGAATGGTAACTACTTTCTTCTTCAGGAAGAACTTTAAGTCCCATAAGCTATTCAGACTTGGCAAAAGAATCCTGGTTCTGCTACCATGAATTAAGATTAGTAAAGAGAAAGAAAATGTGCTCATTGCTCCTTGGTGTCACAGCTAGACTGAGAGGAATTATCACCATGGTTCATAGAATGATTTATTTATGTGACTTCTCTCAGGGCTGAGCCAATGTCTGGAGTCTATTTGGAAATAGTGCTTAGCCTTGATAATCTTATAGTTTAGAAAGTTTTTAAATGGGAAGAATAAGTTATTATCTTCTAGTTCACCTTATTATTTGGAGAATATGACCATACAAGTCATATTGTATGAACACCTCTTAGGTGGCTCAGGAAAGGGATCAACGTAGAAATCTGAGGTTTTATGATTCAGCTGCACAAAACCATAAGCTAAATTAAATTCTACTAGGTCATCAAGCCTTGATTGTTACCTGCTCAGCAGCTAAAGCTTCACCATAGTTCTCCAGGAAGTTCCCAACAATGACAGAGCCCACAATTGTGAGACCCTTTCCTGCCTTAAGCTGTGAAGCAAAGGTGAGGAGACGAGGATGCTTGACATGTAGGTCTTCATCTAGTTTCAGCAATACAAGCAGCTGCGGCCTGCAAAGAGGTTGGCAGGGGGATGGCAGGATGAGAAAACACTTTGGATCTGAGGACAGAATGACAATCCTACCCTTTTATTTAGGAGAACTGAATAAAACATATACTTTAACAGAAGGAAGAGATTAGAGAAAATGATGAGGCTATATAGTCATTCTGAATTTTCCCAGTACTATCTCAAGTTGATCAGTCTTGAAGGAAGAATGAAAAGGGTAGAAGTCTAGATCATGCATCATATAACTAAAAGGTCACAGAGATCAAGGATTTAGAATCAGTCAAAACAGGTTCATTACACGAATTCCTTGGGTCACACGATTTCCTTATGCTGTAATCAATGAAGTACACAATTCTGTGTGCCAATTCTGTTGATTTTTTTTTTACCTCCAGTTTTTAGTGTGTGGCGGTCCTTCCTCCAGCCTAAGCAAAGCAAATCGGGCTGCACTGAGGGACAGCCCACGGATACCATCACCCCATTCTTTCTCAGCTCTGAGAAAAAGAGGTGAAAAGAGCAGAGACAGACTTAAAATCTAGCAAGTACAATTTCAAAAACTAAAGTTTACTTTATTTAAAAGTAACGTACACACTAGATTAAAACTTGCATTAGCTATTTATATGATGCTCACTACTAACACGATGAACCCACTGTATGCAGATCAACACTATCCTCCATCAACACACTGCACTGTACAACAGTTCAGAATAAAGGCTAAGAGGGTCACTCACTTTTCCGGCGATGTAACTGTTGAAAAGCAAGAATGCTAAATAGCAATTTGGATTAGGAAATAACTATAGATCCAAAGTTCAAATTATTTCAAAAATAATGCAGAGAAAGCAAAACTCAATGTAATCTAAATCAGAGTGTTATTTATTCCTAATTTGGGCATGCTGTTAATGAAGTTGTTACAAAGTTATTCAGGACTGATTTCATTTCATCTCAGACACAATTCCTTGCCTGAAGAGATAAGCAAGAATATTTATATTTGTTTAATACTAATCATTATTGGAAAAGACTCTGATGCTGGGAGGGACTGGGGGCAGGAGGCAAAGGGGATGACAGAGGATGAGATGGCTGGATGGCATCATCAACTTGATGGACAGGAGTTTGGGTAAACTCTAGGAGTTGGTGATGGACACGGAGGCCTGGCATGCTGTGATTCATGGAGTCGGAAAGAGTCGGACATGACTGAGCAACTGAACTGAACTGAATCATTATTATTTCAGTACTTCCTTTTATTTTTTCATTGATCCATATTTTCTCAATAGTTTCCCCTTATGATCAAAATGTAGGTACAGATGAATTAAGTTATCTGGATCCCTAATGTAACTTTCACTGGTATGGCTCTAACCAAACTAGCCAGTTTCCATAGTTTTAGCATCAATCAAGATTGTATTGACAGACTCACCCTTGGTACTCGATGTATTTGTAGATCATACCAGCTATTACCATAGCTACGATGGCATAATACCAGGAAGAAATGAACATCAGAGCCAGACAGATACTCATTCCCATGAAAGAGAGTGCCCTAGAAAATTAAAGACAAAAACAAATAAAAAATGTTTTTTCTAAGCAGCTATAAGAGAAGCCTGTGATAGAGGTGCTTCTTAAATTGGTGAAAAATTATTTTTTAAAACTCCAATATGTTGTAGACAGAACCTCTGTAAAATGCAGTAAAATTGAATTGCTAGAAAAAAATGTCATCTGTTTGGATGCCGTACCAATGTCAGATTTGTATAAAAGTTTCTAAACATTTTTTCCCATGTGTGTGGCGGGGAGGCGAGGGGGGCACTGTGCCATGAGGCATGCAGGACCTTAGTTTCCCCAACCAGGGATTGACTCCATTCCCCCTGCAGTGAAAACACATAGTCTTAACCACTGGACCCCCAAGGAAGTCCTTTTTTCTTAGTTTTTATAGTTATCTTATCATAGATTGGGAACAATCAGTAGATCTGCACTGAGCCTCAAAGCATCCTTGAAAAGAAAGTGAAAGTGTTAGTCGCTCAGTCGTGTCCAACTCTGCAACCCCACGGTCTGTAGCCCACCAGACTCCTCCGTCCATGGGATTCTTCAGAATACTGGAGTGGATTGCCATTCCCTTCTCCAGGAGATCTTCCTGCCCTAGGGACTGAAATCATGTCTCCCACATTGCAGGCAGATTCTTTACTGTTTGAGCCACAGGGAAGCTCCTTAGTGCTGATGTTTCCTATTGCTGGAATAATACATAAATGAACCAGGATGCTACAAAAGTCATCTGCAGTTACGAGGACAATTAATACCTACATGGCAAAGCAGGGATGGGACATGTAGTCAGAATTATTAACAACTCTATGATCTTTAGGAAAAAAAGCATTTCATGTGAATATTTCTAAAAACTTTATGAAAATTTATTAGCATACCTGCAGAACCCAATGAAATAAAATCTGCCATTAGTTTCCTTACTTTACATAGGGAACTTGGAAGAAAATAATGAAATTCTTATTTTGATTAAATAAATTAGACAACTACATTTACTGAAGTTGTACTGTGTACAGAATGAACTAAGTTGTATAATAAATTTCAAAGAACAAACAGAGCAGTTGTTAATCTGGAGAAGATTAGATCCAATGAATGAAAATATAGGGTGTAAAAAGAAAGAGAAAAAAACAAAAGCAACTGGTAATACACAAAAAAACATTCATAATGAACTTTTAACTAACATTAAATCTAGAATAAGGATTAATGGTATTAAGACCAGTTGATGATCTAAAATTGTGCCAGATAAAGGTCACATCACTACCCACCCCTGGTAAGTGAAACTAGAAAGGGATCAAGGAAAAAGTCAGCAAAGAGGAATGTACAAACAAGTATATAACAGGACATGTTAAAGAACTTCTAGCTATGAAAGAAAAGAAATGGGATGGTAGCTAAAAATGTGATAGTTCCTTTAAGGACTGAAATGTGAACACAACAGCAATAGTAGTAGCAACATCCCATTCACAGCTTTACTATGTACCAGGCATTGTGCTAAGCACTTTAGATTATCTCAAAACAATTCTATGAGATAGATAATATGATTAGGACCATTTTATTAATGAATAAAATGAAATTTTATGTGGTTATGTGCTTCGATGAAAGCTACAAAGCTAGGAAATAGTAGAGCTATACTTGAACTCAGGTCATTGATGCCATAGGCTCACACTCTTAAAAAAAACATACTTACTTGAATGTGTTTTTCTCTTTAAAAAAAAAATTAATTTTATTTATTTATCTATTTATTTCTTGGTTGTGCTGGGTCTTCATTGATGCACAGGGCTTTTTCTCTGTTGCGCAGAGGCTTCTCAATGTGGTAGTTTCTCTTGTTGTGGATCACAGGTCTGGGGCGCTCAGGCTTTACTAGTTGCCGGACGTGGGCTCTAGAGCACAGGCTCAAAAGTTGTGGTGCATGGGCCTAATGGCTCCGTAGCACATGGGATCTTCCCACACCAGGGATCGAACCCATGGTCCTCTGCACTGGCAGATGGATTCTTTATCACCGAGCCACCGAAGACACAGCTCATACTCTTTTAATTAAATAAAATTGTCATAAGGAAGAGAGTCTGAGAATGAACACTGAGGAAAACTGATGAAGATAAGAGGATAAATGGAAAGGAATGAAGCTCAGGGCTCAGCTAAGATGTAAACAGGCAATCTGATGAGCAAAAGGTAGGTTGTTTTAAACTGAGGAACACAGCAGCCTGGAAACATTTACTTCATAGTTTTGACCTTTATTCTCAATTGAGTATTATAAGCTATTATAAAACCATGTATTAAACTTATTTAATTAATCCAACAAAGAAGAAATGAGAGCCTGAACTATGTACTAAAAAAACACAGTAGGATGGTGGGAATTCATGTGAACACAGGAAGCTAAAAGAGACAGTATGAAACAGATGGCCAAGAAAAAAACCTGGATCGAGAGTTCGGAATCTCCTAGTTTTCAAGTTCAATGATGAGTTCTCTCCAAATAAGGGGAAGAAGAAAAAAAGCAGACTTACCAGTGGTAGTAGCGGAACCGGGGTCTCCAGTTGGGTGTTCGAAGCAAAGTTTGCAAGGCACATGCCAAATTCACAAAGAGGTAACACATGAGAAAAAACCTGTCAGAATAAAAAAAGTATGAGGAATGATTATTATTATAAAATAATTCTTCAAGGATTATTTTAAATAACTAGAGAGCTTCGCTGTATTTAAGCCTTTGTTCTAGCCCACCAGCCTTTGATTAAGAATAGAGTGTAGAAAAACTTCACCTCCCCACAAACTTGCTCAACCTTCTAAGTTCTCACTCAGTGAAAGACACTACCACTTTTTATCCAGTTACTCCTGGGATAATACTGTTTCCTCTTCACTACTCAACCTTGTTCCGAATTCACTTATCAAGTCCTATGGATTCCCCCTGTTTACAGAACTCTAAACTTTTCCCCTCTTCTTTCCACCTCTACTTATCAGCATATTCAGGCTCTCATTTGTTCTTTGTTGGATTAGTTGAATATGCTTCTAACTGGCATTGGAAACTTCCAACTTCCGGCTCAATTTTGACCTCCTCCTAACCTATCTTTTATACAGAATTCATCATTATGAAAGGGAAATATGACCATTTTGTCCTCAAAGGATTATCCACTACTTTCAGTAAAAGTTCCAGGTGCTCTGTGATCCACTTCTGCTTACTCCTTGCTCTGCACTTACCTACCCGCACCTTCCACTCTCAAAGTCAGACTTTCACTTCTCTGAAAGCACTGCACTATTTCATCTCTCAGTTCCTTCACACACATTCCCTGCCTGGAATCTCCTTCACCCCTTCACTCACTTCATGATACAAGCCTCACTTCCTCCAGAAAACCTTTCCTGACTCTCAGTCCAGTTAGGTGGACCACTGTAGAACTCACAAAGCATGCAGTGTTCACCCTGACCACAGCATTCATCCCACTAGACAAGGCTCACTGGTTTCTTCTCATCTACCATCAGTTCCCTAAGGTTGTGTCTTAGTCTTCTTAGGCTTATCCTCAGCATACTGAAAATAATCTAGAGGGCCAGAAAATAAGCTAAGCTTTAATGAACGTTTCCCCCCTCAAATTATCATAGTATCCATTTTGTGCAGAAAAGTATAGAAAAAAAAAAACGGGAGAAAATTCACAATCATAACAGCTAACATTTAGCACTCCTTGCATATTTTACTGTTTATTATGTTTTTAAAATCATAGATGAGACCACACTGCACCTTTCTTTTTTTTTCTTTCCTAGTCACACTGCGTAGCTTGTAGGATTTCAGTTCCCTGACCAGGGATTGGACCTGGGCCCTTGGCAGTGAAAGCATGGAGTCCTAACCACTGGACCACCAGGGAATTCCCATGAACCTAGACATCACATATGCAACAACAAATGAAGAGAATAACTGGCTCTTACATGGAAAGAATTGGAGCCACGAGATCCAGGGAGGCAATAAGGATTCCCAGTTCTGCAATGGCAGCAGTTAGAAGTAAAGCCCAGGTAGGTTCCCCATTGGCTTTGCTGTGACCAAAAACCTGTACATAGAAGTGAAGTATCAGACAGATGAGTGTGGGAAAGGTTTGAGTCAATGCTCCCTTATTCCTCTATGCTATAGTTTCAGAATCCTTAAGATAACAGCATTACAATTGTGGTAGCTTTTAAATACCTTTATTCCACTCACATATAAACTCATACTAGAGATTCAGAGGGCTACACAGAGTCTTGTGCTAAAACCCGGCTTCATATTACACAGCCCAGTGATTTCTAAGCCTATGAAGATCAGTTTCTCCTAAAACCTGAGAAAAAAGGAAGAGGGCATAGAATAGGGTCACTCACCCTCAGAAAGGGTATGATGTTATCCTTGGCTATCGCCTGTAGCAGCCTCGGTGCTCCTGTGAGACTCTGAAGCCCAGCCCCACATGTGGAGAAGAAGGAGCCAATTACAATCACCCACGGGGATGGCCAAGATAAGGTTCCTACCACCAGATTACCTTTCACAGCATCTCCAAACCTGGGAGAGAAATCAGAGTGGGGACGTTTAACCCGGAAATAGCTTCAGATGAAAATGCTAGATAGACATTCACTCAATTTTTTCTGTTTATCATTTTTTATGCTCACAGATGAGAAAGGAAAAATATCAGTAGCCTGTATGATAGAAATGAAAAAAGTCAGTTTCAAGCTTTTATTCAGATGGCCAAGCAGACACCCTTATATCTCATAGAGAAAACAGAAATTCAAAAAATTTTTAAATTTTTATTATTTGCCCTCTTTTATTTTTAGTCTTAGTTTTCCAACAGCTCTTATTGTACAGGAAAATCCTCAGTATTCAGACAAATCCACTGCTTTACTGAAGAATATTTGTTGCATCATGTACAACAACATACTGGCCCCTCTTTTGGTGACCTATATATATGTACTTTCTATTGTTACTTGTGATACACATCTCAGGTGGGTTTTGAGTTTATAACTGTCTTGGTGCTATGAGGGATGATCAGACATAATGGAAGATAGATAGGTGGCTGTAAAAGAAATCAATTACTCACTTGTCTCTGAGGACAACACCTTCAATACATGCACCAAAAAGGACAACATTGCTTAAATCTAAGACACCGAGAGTCAAGGAAACTGCCATTCACCCACCAAGATGAACATAAACACTCAGATATTTCTATCAGTAAAATGAGTGGCTAAATTCACTAATCTCATAAATTCTTTCTTGAGTTTTACAGATGAGGTAGGTAGATTATCTGGGTTTCCCTTGTGGCTTAGCTGATAAAGAATCTGCCTGCAAAGTGGGAGATCTGGATTGGATCTCTGGGTTGGGAAGATCCCCTGGAGAAGGGAAAGGCTACTCACTCCAGTATTCTGGCCTGGAGAGTTCCATGGACTAAGTCCATGAGGTCACAAAGAGTCAGACAAAATGGAGCAACTTTCACAGGTCGATTATCTGGTGTGAAGTGAGGGGGTAGAAAGCAGATATCTTTATACCAGGAAAAAAATACTGATCACCCTAGTTCTATGGCTGTTCCTATAACTAAAACTCAAACTGGATCCATCAAAAGGATACAGACAAAGGAGGTGGTCAGGATGGCGAGGATAGTGCCAATGGGAATGGACTTTTGAGCATCTTTCAGATCCCCAGATCTGTTTGATCCTGCCATGATACCTTTAAAAAAGGAAAAAAGAACAAGTTAACTTTTTTAGTTCCTGGACACTGATATTTGAACTGCCATCAAAGACTAGAGGAAAATCTAGGAATCCCGAGAGCATAGCTTTGTCTCCTAAGAAAAATCCCTTCCCGGGTCTATCACCTGTAAAACAGGCAACAGCCCATGTGCTTACCTGTGACAGAGGGAAAGAAGATGCCCACCAGAAGAGTGAAAGAGGTGGTGATGTCCACAAGGACATACTCATGGTTTAAGCTGCCTAAGACATCAGAAGATTTGGCTGAGGGCTTCTCAATGATCTCTCCCTTTGGTAGATAATTACTCCAAAGATTCTCTGCAGTGGGAACAAAGGGTGTATAAGCAGTAGCAGTATGGAAAGGACACAACTGGATAATTTTCTAGCCAACAGTATTCTAAATCAGATCTGTCATTTATATGGTTTTTAAAGGTATATTTGCCTCTACAGAGCACAGATATATGCACATACATATCATATAGTACAGTAAACAAAAATAAAAACCTGATGCCCTTTCCCATCTGGTTCAGATGTAGTTTGACAAATACTTTGGTATGTACAAATAGTTACGTTTACCAATGCAAATTGGCAAAAGTTAAGCAGACTAAGCTGAATACCCTTACAAAGTTTATTAAAAAAAAAAAAAATTAGGTATCAATGCTAACACCTTAGTGTAAACTTGCTTACATGCAAAGAAATTTGTGGACAAGACAGTTAAGACAGAAATCACTTAAGGAAAGAATTTCAAAAATTTAGATGAGTCAGGAAAATACAGGTGGGTTTGATGACATTAAAGTAATTCTAGCTGTTGCTGTTGGAAAAGTCATTTGTTCAGCTCTGCTTTCAAGAACAGTAAATTTTAGCAGACAATGCTACAAAGATGTCCTGAAAAAGGATAAATTCATTAACAGAAAAGCAGAAAGATATTGAATTGAGTTGTATGCTGAATGTAAGAAGGGAAGAAGCACTGTGGCAGTGAGTGTTGATGGATAATAGAAGAGTATAGAAGAGTAAGAAACATGTCCCCAAACCTCCTAACTCACCTGTAATGACACCGCTAGCCAATCCAGGGATGCCCTGGATCGAGGTGACATTATTGTGAACAAAGTACTCATCACAAGTGGCATTGAAAAACTGACTCGAGTTGCAGAAGAAGCCCCATAACTTCGACGGTGCCGTCATGTTGTTAGCTTCCTTGGTCTTTGAGCAAACATCAATATGTCTTGATGAAAGGGTGCGGTTGCCCAGCATGCAGACCCTAAGTGAAAAAGAACAGGAAGAAAACTGAAGCCGAGGAAAAAACATTTTAAAAAAGAAAATAGTTTAGAAATAGGTTAGTATATATATGCTTGCAAAGGAAAAAACAATCTCATCTCGAAGAGTTTTTACTGTCTTGGGGTGGGAGAAGAACTAGTATTGACTAGCTCTGTAAATGGTATCTTACATTTTCTGCCAACCTAACCCTTACAGCCATTTCACAAAATATGTACTAGTATTTCTACGTTGTGGAGGAACTGAAATTTAGGGAGAAAAAGTAGTCTGCCTGAGCTCACACAGGTAGAGGGTAGTAGTAACAGAATTCAAATACAGGAATTGTCTGAAGATGCTGTGCTGAATCATCTTATAGAATTTTTAGGTTATTAACCAATTGTTGGGTATAAAACCGGAGAAGGGAATGGCAACCCACTCCAGTACTCTTGCCTGGAGAATCCCAGGGACGGGGGAGCCTGGTGGGCTGCCATCTAAGGGGTAGCACAGAGTCGGACACGACTAAACTGACTTAGCAGCAGCAGGGTCTAAAATAAATCTTAAGAGTCCTTTTGTTCTTCTTACACACACACACACACACACACACACACACACACATCCACCTCTTTCATTTTGGCCTAAGAAAAAGCCTTATGCTCATAACAACCCTTTTGAAAATATATAGAAAATGGTCAAATCTTTTGGATACTGTTTCAGGGAAGATAGCTTGGCTATAATTAGAAGACTGTTGGCCTCAGACAAAACTGTTTTTGAACTTAAGCCTAGACCTAGTGGAGTGAGGATATTTAACGATAAAACAAATATAGACTGTTCATTTTATTTTTTTCCTTTAAACCAAAGATATAAATTCAAATAAAGGAATAATAAACCCACAGTTAAAATAACTCTCAGGAGGAAAAAAGCAACTTTTGAAATCTGCAAAATGATAGCATACATATGTGATAAATCATGTGCCTGTCACTCAGCTTCAACAACTCCTAACATTTCCCACTCTTGTTTTATGCATTCCTCTAGGTTTTTAGACTTGTTTTGGCAAAATATTTTAAAGAAAATACCACACATGAATTTTGCCCACCAAAAAAGAGGAGACACATCAAAGGATAACTTGAGGAAAATGGAATTTCCCAAGTTAAGATACAGCCAAAATGAACCTTTAGTACTTCTATGACTCAAGTGGACCTCCAGTTACTTTACAGCTCCTGGATGAGCAGACTGAAAATTTATCATGGACTCTTATTACTGATAGCACTTTGCACAGGAGAAAGAATACTGGACTGGGAGTCAGCAAACCACAAGGTTTGTGTTCTTGCTCTGCTAATCATTAACTTTGGGGCAAGTCATTTAATTTCTCTGGACCTGTTTTTTCATCTTGAAAAATCTGTTTTTCAGTAATCAGGTTAAATCAACATAAGACTGATGAGTGTGATCCCTGGATTATTTGGATGATTTTTCAAGGACAGTCACTATAACAAGGTTACAAGCAATACTCAGTGCTGGCTAGTTTCTATGCCACTAGTCAAACGGAAAACAGGTGAGCCTTTGAGTCACATATCTGTACAAACTCATTTCTAATTCAAAAAGTATACATTAAGGCACCTGTACTACTTATGTATGTCATATAATTTATATAGAAACAGATATATATGCAAATGATGTGACATTTATTTCCCTTTATTTTGTGACTAGAGAGTTCATTATTGTACTAAAAACAAAATAAAAAATTCAATTGTAAACACTTAGGTAGGAATTAAGGTTTTCTTGACTCTCTTAATTTTTCATTAATGAAAGGAATCTAACATTTAAATACTCTATCAAGGTTGCTGACAGTAACTATGCTGGTTGAAAGCCCTTCATGAATAGTTCAAATATACATAATCATTATCAGGAGGTTTTGAAAAACCTATTATCTATATCCAAATGATGGCCACAGTTGCAAATGCTATGCTTGGGACATAAGGAAGATCACACACAGAATTTCCTCGGAGGCTTCCTGTACAGTTCTAACTGGGCTTATCCAAGAAGGAAATCTCAGTGAAAATGTGAAATTCTGCCTTGAAATGATCACATCACCAGATACTGTTAATGGCTACCTAATAATGATGCCTAGTCAGAGAGACACTTACGGGAAGTGTGGAGGGGCGAACGAAGACTTGATGGCTCCAGCATAGATGGCCAAGATGGACACAATGACACAGGCCAGAAAGAGTGAGGCAAACTTGTTCACATAGCGTACGCCGATGAATACCACCAATACCATGAGGACCAAGAAGGCTGTCCCATAGACACGCATGTTATTTAGCATGGCTGCTGACTCCTTGAGTGCATCGTCACTGTGAAAGATGGCAGCTCGAGGGACGATATATACCTGTTAAGCAAAAAAAGGAGAAAATGAGGTCAGTCAAAGTAATCAAAGGGTTGTTGTTGTTTGCATTTGCTTTCACAAATGAAAGCAAAGCTGAGACAGAAAGTGACTGGAGACATAGCCTAATTCCTGTTTCGATCTAAAATGCCTACACAAATAGGGTATCATTGATTAGCCTACATGCTATTCTGAATACTTACACTTCCAAATGGAAAAAACAAGGGATATATTAATAGCTTATCCAAAGTGTATACAAAGAAACTGTAAAGATTATCTTGAGTCCTACTTCTGTTCTTGTTACTTTAAATAGTAAAAAATATATCCTAGTGAATAAATAAATACACATTTTATGTCATTGGGATAAAGACATCAAAAGAGATCAACTTTACTTTACTTTTTCCCCATTAGCATGTCTTGCCTCTGAGACTACCTTTTTGGGTGAGGTGGCAGGGTGCTGGTGATGGAGTGGAGGGGAGGGCAGCCAAAGGATACCCTCAACCTCTCTGACTCCTACTCCCAGTAGGCGGTCAATAACAGGTCAGCGGTCAATCACTTGATTGATTCCTGTAGATGATTTCTCAAAAGCTTTGCTATCAAATAGCAAAATAAGTCCAAGTCTGTATCTTTTCCATACTATAGACCACAATTAAGCCATTACTCACCAGAAAAATTTCAATGGCACCAAGGATATACATAGCTGCTGCAAATGTGGTACCAAGATAAAAGCAGAGGCCAACAGCTCCACCAAACTCTGGGCCCAGTGCTCGGGAAATCATAAAGTATGAGCCTCCAGCTAAAAGGTAAAACAGAAGGTGAACAAGATAGAGAAAGTATGCTAGTAACAGGAATGTAAACAAGTTGTAAAAAAGGATAAATGCTTCAGGCTTTTAAAAACCCTGAATGTGATAAAAAGTAGATTTCCCAGTAGGAAGTAAAAGATGAAATCTTCATACTACACATCCAATATCCCACATAAAGCAGCACAATTTTGTCAGTATTACTCAGGAAAATATCAGATGATATTTACCACAGGCATCAGATAGCTGAATAAAATATAAATTCTAACTAAAAGAAGCTAAAAATGCAGTAGAAATGAGATATTCTAGCTTAAAAAGTAAAGATTTTTTTTAAAAAAGATGGTTTCTCAAGTCAAACAGTAGTGCCTGTGGCCAACAGACTAAATAAATAACATTCCTTGAAGTCTGCACCTCTATCTTTATAGCATAAACATACAGTAATCAGTGACAATCCATGAAATCCAATCTCAGCTACTGACCTGGCACCACTCCATTAGTGGCAATGGCACTCATGGAGATAGCAGTCAACATCGTCTATAAAGAAAGAGAAAAGAGAAGGCTGTTACTATACAAAGACAACATTTCCATATTACTTTCCCATCTGCAGGTCTCACAGCACTTGTCGAATATTCACCTCTAAATACTTATATGGAGGGAGTTCTTCATACTCAATGGTATGGAAATGAGATGATGAGCTTCATCACTGCACTAGTCACACTACTGGTACCTGGAGTATTCCGTTAAAATGCTCCTTCATGGTAATCAGTGGGTCAGGTGCTATTAAGAACCACTGATCCTACTCTGATCTTCTAGTTAAAAACTTGGAAAACAGATTGGAAACTGACTAAACACTGGCTACAATAACAAGAACAATATTCAGTAACGAGAACCACTGAAGACTTCTGAGTTCACAAGAACTGTATTTTAAAAAACGTTACCTGATAGTGGCAGAGTACAGAATGGACTGCAGATAGGGAGCAGATGGAGGCAGAATGACTTGTTAGCAGGCTAATACAGTAGTTCAGTGAGAGGTAAGGACTGCAGTGGTAGAAGGAGGAATATAAAGAAGGGGTTGAACAAAAGAGATTGCAGAGGGAGACCTCATTGGCCTTGATACCTGATGAGATATGACAAGCAATCAAGGAGTCAAATATGGCCCTCAAGTTTCAAGACTAAGAAACTGAAAGAAAAAATTGAGTCATGAATGATATGGACTATGTCCGCTTACCCTGCTCTGCATGGTACCCAGTTGAGCAAAATGTACAGAGAGTGTGTGATGGTGACAGTAATAAGTCAGCAGACAGCTTAATAATAAAAAATGTTTATAATAATCTATCAATTTACAACAAAACTGAGGGATGTAGCTGGGATACACAGATAAGAGGAATTTAAATAAAAGAAAGACCAGAATGTTCTCAGTTTTAATGGAAAGAAGACCCGGAAATAACACCCCAATTTCTGGAGAAGGGGTAAGGGATGACACTTCAAAATAAATACTTCTTACCCCCAAACAACAATCAGCTGTTTGCTGGTCCTGCAGTGGAGTAATACATCTCATTTTCTAACACATTTTCTATCGCAACACTAGCATTATCAAATTCAAATGGTTTGTCTTCTGAACTGTTGTCTTCTGAAGTCAGGAGCTGTATCTTCTACTTCCAAGGGAAGCCTTTCTTTGTAATTTTGAGTACAATATATTACAGATATAAGCAGTGAGTAACTGACTAAACTGAAAATCCTTTAGATTTTAATACCAAAATAATCTCTCCTGTTGAGATCATGAGTATTTTCCCAGTATGTATTCTTTCTTTTATTTCCTAAGAGGTTAAAGCATGATACTCTTGAACTCTTGCGTGTTCCAGGTGATTCCAGGGGTCAACTTGGGACTTACACAGCAGCAGCAGATAAGGACAATTGCAAAGGCCTGCAGAACTCCAGCTGTGCCCACCACCCATGTAAGGCGCAGAAACAGGATCACTCCAAAAATATTTTGTAGACATGGGAGGTAGACACCCATGAAAGTACCCATTTGGGGAGTCTGGAAAGAAAGATGTTGACAAAAGAAAAAAATCATGTAGTCATCTAGAAGAGCTGATTCATCCTTTTACTTTTATATAAAAACTTGTGCCCTAATTATAATTTTAATTGCAAAAGAGATGAAAAGTTTAAGCAGTATCTTTAAATAGGCACATACAAAATCTCCATCTAACAAATGTCTATCACTATACTTATTATTCCTAGAGATACATATTTTAACTTTCCAGAGATCTCCACATGTTTTTACATGGGAATCCTATCACAAACTTGTAGGTGCATCTCCAACAATTTAAAAGTTTCTGCTCTTCAAGGGCATTAGTTTTTCTTTAAAAAAAAGGGGGGGGGGTAATGACTTGATGGAATTTCTTCAGAATGTGGCATAAATCTTTCATAGTAGTTGGTAAATGGAGTTGATAAAAAGATCTGAGTGTTGCTTTACTCCTGAACAACCAGAAAGCTAACTTGTAATTTTGTTCCACATTTTCATGGATGTGGACACTTTTCTTTTGAGGTACTAGTCCCTTTCCCTGGAATGCTCATCTCCCAGCTACACATTACAGAACTCACCCCTCACGTGGCTGGCATATATGAAGTGTTCCATAGCTCGTGAGCAAAGAGTGATACCCAGGACAATTTTTCCTCTCTTCTATATGGCAAAGAGTGATACCCAGGACATTTTTTCCTCTCTTCTATATGGGGCTGTTTTAANAAATGGAGTTGATAAAAAGATCTGAGTGTTGCTTTACTCCTGAACAACCAGAAAGCTAACTTGTAATTTTGTTCCACATTTTCATGGATGTGGACACTTTTCTTTTGAGGTACTAGTCCCTTTCCCTGGAATGCTCATCTCCCAGCTACACATTACAGAACTCACCCCTCACGTGGCTGGCATATATGAAGTGTTCCATAGCTCGTGAGCAAAGAGTGATACCCAGGACAATTTTTCCTCTCTTCTATATGGCAAAGAGTGATACCCAGGACATTTTTTCCTCTCTTCTATATGGGGCTGTTTTAACTTGCCTTACTATTCTAAGGCCTCACCTTGGTGGGCTTCTTTTTCCCTTCAGTGATGTTCTCTGCCTCTTCATGTTCCTTTGCTCCTTGTGTTAGATTAGTATAATTGGCCAAGCGGCTAAGGAGAGAAGACACCTTTGGTCTGGTGTCCATTTCTTCCTATAAAGCCAGAAAATAAGGAAGAAATACATGATGAAGAACACTGGGACTAAACAAACATCAAAATGATCCATCTACCAGAAAACTGCAAGGTAATCACAGGCAAATATTTTTAAAAAATTTATCAGAGATTTTATTCTCCCCTCATATTATAAGATGTAATCAGAGCTACATGAATTCTTAGGAAATTTTTAAGTGAAAAGCTTTATGCTTGTAATAGCTGACAGAAAACAAAAAACCACACTGGCTCCTTATAGATAGCTGTAACCTCATAGAAGGCTTTCCAGATGGCGCTAGTGGTAAAGAATCCACCTGCCAACGCAGGAGATGCAAGAGATGCTCATTCAATCCCTGGGTCGGAAACATCTCCTGAAGGAGGAAATGGCAACCCACACCAGTATCCTTGCTTTGAAAATCTCACGGACAGCAGGCTATGGTCCATGAGGTTGCAAAGAGTCGGACACGACTGAGCGCACATGCGATTGCAAACCTCATAAAGAACATCGATGACATAATTTTTAATCACAGTACTGCTAAGAGTCTACTAACAGTATTACTAATAGCTCATATTGATAGTTATTATTTACAGCACCAAGCGTGGACACATCAATGAAAAACTTTTGTGACTGAACCGAATATTCACCTCAGACCATTTCTTGAAGGAAACTAAGAGAAAATGTTATTTAAAAAAAACAGTAACACTGAGAAAAGTGGCATTTGAATCACTGTTCAAAGTAAGACAAAGCAGTGCTGGACTAAACCAGGCTCCTTTCAACAATCAGGCCACAGGTTCCATCAAAGTCCATGCCGTCTTAGTCAGACGAGACATTCAGGTCCTTTAAGTCCAACAGCCTGCTTCGGACTCTGCTTTTTGGTTGCTGCTGTGGCTGCTGCTAAGTCGCTTCAGTCGTGTCCGACTCTGTGCGACCCCATAGACAGCAGCCCACCAGGCTCCNGCATAGGAAATTCAATCAGAGCCTCCCGTCACAGTATGTACTCTCTGTTCCTGGGCGACAGAGCACGGGCTCCGTGGAGCCAGTTCCCGGGAGCCAGTCCCAGATTCACTCTCCTTGGCTAGGACACCTTTTGCCGGCAACTTCCACCAGGGGAAGCTCTGAGCACGTCAGTGCTTCACAGGCAAGCCGTAAGAGGCAGACAAGACGGCAGAGGAGATGCGGAAAAGCTACCAATCGCCCTGCAATCGCTTTCACAGGCAGTAATGAGCCTGAGTTTCTTTAGGACCTTTACGTCCGGTTTTAACTTCTCATGGAGACTTTAGGACCTAGTAAATATGTAAACAACATTTGGAAGTAAAGCCTTCTAGAACCTAACTTCTTTAAGAGAGAAAACCCACTTGCTATTTGAGAACTCTAGTCTTTCCAGTACCTGAAATCCCCGTTTTGCTTCTCCATCCCTCATCTGGAGGTTATTCCCATTCATTTTCCAATTCACCTTGGTTTTAAGCACACACTCACACACACAGAGACACACACAGAGAGACACACACACAGACACACACACACACAGAGACGTCCACAGTCCGTAAATGATAAATTCGACGTCTGTAGAAAGACAGTCACCTAATTGCACAGTGAAGCAGAAGAAAACCTTGCAAATGGTATACAATTTTCAAAGTGTTCCAAGCCTTAGGCAAAAGCCTTTCAACTGTGTCTAAAACTGAATGATAAAATATGTTGTACAAATTATCTGTGAACAGGAAACATGTGGTAGTGGCAGGGGACTGAAATTTAACACTTGTAAAGAAATGGGAACTGCCAGTCATTCAGATCCTTCTCTTTCTTTCTTCCTTTTCCTTTTTTCTTTTTAGTTGCGAGTTTTATCTATTTTTTTTTCTATCAAGATG
>SJYV01019824.1:690330-776581 GCA_006410875.1 Neotragus pygmaeus
AAAAAAAAAAAAAAAAAAAAAAAAAAAAAAGCTCAAGAAACATTAATGAAAGGATAATAAAAATATGACTATTATAAAAAATAATCCCACAGCTTCCTCAAAAAAGCTAAACAGATTTGCCATGTGACTCATGGTACATACACAAAGGAACTGCAAACAGGGACTCCGGTATTTGTGGAACAATGTTTACAGCAGCGTTATCCACAACAGCCAAGGGTGGAAATAATGTAAGTTACCTCCAAACATGAATGAGTAATCAAAATGTGGTACAGATGATCCTTGACTTAAAGATTTTTTGATTTCATGATGGTGCAAAAGCAATATGCATTCAGTAGAAAACATATTTCAAATTTTGATCTTTTCCCAGGCTAGTGATACGCAGTACAATATTCTCTTGTGATGCTGGGCAGGGGAGCATGCAGCAACTCCCAGTCCGACATGTAATCAATAGGATAAACAACCATAACAACAGTTCTGTACTACTTTTCATACAGTATTCAGGATATTACATGAGATATTCAACACACTGTTATAAAATAGGCTTTGTGTTAGATGATTTTGCCCAATCTGTGGGCAGAAGTGTTCTGAGCTTAAGATAGGTTAGGCTAAACTATAATATTTGGTAGGTAGGTATAGTAAATGCACTCTGAGTTACAGTATTTTTAATTTAGAAAGCGTTTATTGGGATGTAACCCTACTGTATGTCAAAGAAGATTTGTATATCTATACACTGAGTTATTACTCAGCATAAAAAGGAATCAAGTTCTGATACATATACCCTGAAAACATTACACTAAGGGGGAAAAGCCAGAAGCAGAAGAACAAATATTGCATGATTCCATTTATATGAATTATCTAGAAAGGGCAAATTTGCAAATTTACAAAGATAGAAAATAGGTTAGAAGTTAGCAAGGGCTGGGGACTGGAGATGGAGTTGGGATTTAGGATGTTATTATTTAATAAGTCATTAAAGAATTTCAATCTAAAATAGAATTGGAGCATATAAAATGGCAAGACTCATCCATGTGCCCTCAGGAAGACAAAACTTAAAGAATAAGAGGCTGATTTCCCCAAAATGCCTGAATTATAGAAACAAAATTTTCTCAGATGATCAGAGGCCTCATTTCAACCCTGGTAAGTTTTGCCAGAGGCATGAGCAAGAGATGATCCAAACTGGGTTACTCCCACAAAGTGGGCTGAACAGAGTGTTGTTTGTGTGACTAGACTAATTCTCTCTGCTCAGGAAGTTTTCAAGGCTGGCCTCTATTTGTTTTTGATTTTAACTGACTCAAACTGAACTCTCCCCTCTTTACATTCCCTGCCTATAAATACAACCTTTCCTAAACTTTGACCAGACTCATCTATAGCTTACTACAGTTTGCTTGTCCCAAATTGCAACTCCTCTGCTGTTACTAACTCATCTTTTCTAGTTTGCCTCAGTTTACCTCTTCATTTAAGTCAGAGTACAGAGTTTCTTTTCTTTCTGACAACACAGCACAGCATGTGGAACTTCCCTGACTGGGCAACCAGGGATCAAACCTGTGTCCCCTGCAGTGGAAGCGTGGAGTCTTAACCACTGGACCACCAGGGAAGTCCCAGAGTTTCTTTTTTTAAAAAAATGTTGGGGCCATGCAGTGCAGCTTGTGGGATCTTATTCATTTCCCGACCAGGGATCAAACCCAGGCTCACCCACAGCAGTTGAAAGCATGGAGTTCTAAACCTTGGACAGTCAGAGAATTCCGAGAAGACATGGTTTCTGTTTGGGGTGGTGAGAAATTTTGGAAACACTGGTAATGGTTGCACAACATTGTGAATGTATTTAACATTACTGCACTAAAAAATGGTTAAAATGGTACAATGGCAAATTTTGTGTTGTATATATTTTTCTATAATAAAAAGTAAATTAAAAAATAATCACACAAATTTAGCCAATCAATATTAGTCCCATAACGTAGAAGAATGATTCAGGACCTATGACATGAATTACGCTGTCTCTTGCCATAGCAGCTGCAAGTCAAGACAGAAGTAAAGCATTCATTACTACCAGCAGATATGTTCTGATTTGACTTTAAGATAAAATGACTAAACTGGCTTTTATAAATATCTATTTCTTCAGTATTCTGTTATAAAATTAGTGACAATAAACCAAGTTCTTAATCCAAGAGATACTGACAATTGCCAACTAACAACTTGGTTATTTCAAAGGCTCATTAAGGAAAAGACTCTGAGCTCTACTTTCCTCAAAAAGTAAATCTCTTGAGATATAGAGAATTACATCTGGATTTCTTGAATGTGTTTGAGGAATGTATAATTATGGCTGATTTGTGTTGTTGTATGGCAGAAACCAACAATACATTGTAAAAATTAAAAAACAAAAAATAATATTAAAAAAATAATTTTAGACCAGGAGGTCTATGAACAATGGGGAAAAAATTACATCTTCATTTTCAGTAACCTCTAATTGAAGTCGAGTATTTTTCCCAAATATGATGTAGGCAACAAACTACACTAAAACTTGTGATTTTGTCAACAATAACTGATATTTTCATATCACATTACAGTTGCATATAGCTCCATATAGGTTCCATACTACTTTGAAATTATGGTAGTTATTAGAGTGCCTGCTAGGTTTAAACAGGTTTAAGACTGCCAAAGAGGTCCAAGATACAAAAAATATTAAGAATTACTATTTTAAACAAAATTCAAATATTTTTCATTATGTTTCTAAATATAAATGTATACATAATTAAATCTAACACTAAGCAGCCTGAACAGACAGAACCTATCAGAAACTATACAAATTCTGAATTCTGATGTATACAGTATATATTAGACTATATTCTACATAATCAACAAAGACATAAGATAGAAATCTGATTCCTAGAACTAAAGTTTTAAATGCTATGTGAACATTTAGTGATATATTTTGAGAAGATTTTCTCCACAATTTTAAGAGAAATTTCAAAATTTTAAGATATTTTCCCCAACATGCTAGAAAATGATTTCTCAGTTTTTATTTGTTTTTAATTTAAACCGGTTTCATTTCCTATCTAAATAAAGAATATGGGTTGTTTTTGTACATAAGACAAAAGTAGGACTAACAGTTCTATAGCATATTAACATATCACAAAAGCTCTCTCTCACACACACACACAGAGAATGAGAGGGTAACAGGTAGGAAGGCCAGAAGTGTGTACACACACACTCACACACACCCCAGATAAGAGGGTAACAGGTAGGAAGGCCAGAGATCCCCAAGTGGCAGGAGGAAATAAACTGCAAGTGGCAGACTTATTTTTTTCTTCTCTACACAAATTTAAAAGAAGTTTCTTTTAATTCTGTTGTAGACACCTGGTTCTGAATGAACTTTTCTCAAACCTTGAGCTAACCAATGCTTTTTTTTATGGAAATGTTTTTCTTAAGCTATGTTAATGAGTTAATGAAACTACGTATTTGCTTTGGGTTCTGCCTTTCTTCAAAATGGTTCTGCCTCAGTTCAGTTCAGTTGCTCGGTCATATCCAACTCTTTGCGACCCCATGGACTGTAGCACGCCAGGCCTCCCTGTCCATCACCAACTCCCAGAGCTTGTTCAAACTCATGTCCATTGAGTCAGTGATGCCATCCAACTATCTCATCCTCTGTCATCCCTTTCTCCTCCTGCCTTCAATCTNAGCTTCTTTATTTGTCCCCATGTTGGTAGAGTGGCGCTGTGTGTCCGTTTAGTTTTGGATGGACCTGGTCTAAGTATTAATTGAAACATGGCTCCAATTGGTGGCTCAAACAGGGGATCTATGTCAAACCATGTTCTTTTCTTTCCAATACCAGACTTTTCATTTTGGGATCCACGGATGTTCATTGTCCTCTGTCAAAATAAGAGCATAACCTCATCCTTGTTTAAGCATAAGCCCTGTTTTCCACTGTTTATCATCCTTCCACATTATTTTTTGGTGAACTGTCTGTGTTTATTCTTTTTTACCAGTTATTTCATGAGATGTTTGTACTTCATCCCAATGTACTTCAGCTGCTTTTCATTACTTCTCCTAATATAAATAAATAATAAATTTAATATAAAATAAATTTAACTTAAATTTAATACAAAGAGGGCTATAGCAAGTTTATTGTTAGGGGAGTTAGGCCTTAATCCATACCTCTCTCTCCCTTTTTGTTTTAATAATATTTGTTTTAATGTGTGGTGGTCTCTTTTTACTGTCATTTGACCTTGAGGATTATGGGGAATTCCAGTTATATGTTGAATTGACCAATCTTCAAAAAATAAATTTTAAGTATGGCATATACACTGGGCCATTACCTGTTTTTATAGTTTTGGGGAGTCCCATATATGCAAAGGCTTGTTTAAAATGAGAAATGCAGTGGAAAGTAGTCTCTCCTACATGAAGTGAAGCAAAACTCATTCCTGAAAATGTGTCAATAGATACATGAATCAGTCCAGAATTTCCAAAAGATGGCATATGAGTTACATCTGTTTGCCATATAACATTGGGGTATAATCCTCAAGGATTAACACCTTCTGGTAAAGATGGGATGATGTTAGTTTGTTGACAGGTAGGGCACTGTGAGATGATGTCACAGCAACAATGTTTGTCGCCGTGAAATTTGAAATTTATGTTGTCATCCTTTTACATTTTTATGAGTTAATTCATGAAATTGAGTGGGTGTCATAAAAGAGATAAGTTTGGTATCTATTGTCTCATTATCAGCCACTAATGGTCCAGGAAGTTGCGAATGGAAATGAATATGGGTAATATAGAAAGGATAAGTTCTATTATTTATTACTGATTGTAATTTTTTCAAATATTTGATATATTATTAGATTGGACATAGGGATTGTAATCAATCTGAGGTGTGACTTTTATGGTATATTGGGAATCAGAAACAGTATTAATGAGGGCATTGATATCTGTCAAAACAGTAAGAATAACATCTAATTTAGCTTTTTGTTCAGAAGAACATTGGGATTGTCAAATTTTTTCTATAGGGCCGAAATATCCAGATTTAAAATCTTTGTTTGCATCTGTAAAATAAATATCAGCATCTTTTATAGGGTCTGATTTAGTAATCTTGGGTAGTATTAGGGTATTTTTTTTTAGAAAATTAATAAGTTTAGATGATGGAAAATGACAATCAATATTACTTATAAAATTAGAGCAATTTGCCTTTCAATATTTTGCATATATAAATTTCAATTTATTATTTTGAAAGACGGACTATAATTTTGTGTGGATCATATCCGGAAAGATGTTGAGTACGATTAGGTATTTTAAAAATCAGTTTGCTGATCATATCTATATAGGTGGTTAGCAATTTTACCAAGTATAGCTTCTGTTAACATTCTCCATTTTCCTGATTTTTTCTTTGTAGCAAAAACAGGGGAATTCCAGGGGCTAGTAAATTCTATGACATGTCCCAATTCTTTTTGTTCATTAACTAATGTGGTTAAACCTTCTNATCCCCTGTATCCAGCAGACGCTGCACTTCCGGATGTTCATTCGTTTCAGTCTCTACAAAATTCTCTTAATGGAAAAATGTCAATTCCCTGGAAGACTGTAAAAGGCACTCGGAACAGTTCTTTGCTCAAAAAGCCAACAAGCTTTGGGAAGATGGAATTATGAAGTTGCCTGGGAAATGGCAGAAGGTAATGGAACAAAATAATGCATATATAGTTCAATCAAGTTCTTGGTGTGTGAAAATGAAAACTGTCTTTTACTTTTACTCAAACATCAAAGAAGCTTTTCGGCTAACCTAATAAAAACACTGAAAACTGTCAATCAGCAGGCTAACCATGCAACACGCGGGTGTGTGTCCTGCGTGGACACTGCTTTATATGCTGATCATTTAATCCTCCTGATAAACTGGGAAGACAAGGTGAGGTTCAAGGAAGCTGCCCGACTACTGGGGAGTGAGAGAGCTCCCGAGGCTGGACAGTCTTCCGTCAAGCTGTGCAGAGGGAACTTTGCTGTAGAACTCGCCAGAGGAGACAGACCTGCTGGATCTCAAGTAGGCGAGGGCCGGATCCCATGAAGGCACCGGGCCCACAGGAGTCAAGCCCGAGGCCTGGGCAGCGCTGTGGGGGGAGGAAGTTTTACTGAAGTTTTTAAGGGCATTGTGGGGTTTGTTTTTTTAGGTTTTTTTTGGAAATGGACCATTTTTAATTCTTTATTGTTTTTGTTACAACACTGCTTCTGTTTTTGTTTTGGCTTTTTGTCTGAGAGGCATGTGGCATCTCAACTCCCAACATCCCCTGCATGGGAAGGCAGAGGCTTAACTACTGGACCACAGGGAAGTCTCTCAGGGGTGCTGAGAGACCAAGCGTGTTTTCAGCAACAGTCTCCACCCACCACGGGCTTTTCACTTAAGCTGTTTCTGAGGAGAGGACATTAGCGTCTGGCTGGTCCCCTGCTGGAATTTCTCATTTTGCAGTGAGCAGCACATGAAACCCCAAGCTAACTCTCTTCCAATCCACCTCATTCTACAATTTCTCTCTAAAAAGAAATCTACAAGTGAGCAAAGCCTTCATTCACATCTACACGGCAGGCGTGTACCAAGCCCAGAAGCTGACCCACTTACTCTGAGGTTGGGGACTTTAAAGATCTCCCCAAAATGGTGAAGGCCACTTTGACTCAAGTCTAAAATCGCTGAGGAGGAGAAGATGACCCCCTGGTGAACATCTCTGGAGGTGGAAGCAGGCTTGCTCCCAGCCTGGCCAGCGGGGCTCTCCCGGTCACCAGCCCCGCCCGGAACCGAGAGGGAACCGCTCCNAAGGCCACTTTGACTCAAGTCTAAAATCGCTGAGGAGGAGAAGATGACCCCCTGGTGAACATCTCTGGAGGTGGAAGCAGGCTTGCTCCCAGCCTGGCCAGCGGGGCTCTCCCGGTCACCAGCCCCGCCCGGAACCGAGAGGGAACCGCTCCCTTCCATCAGTCGGCCAGGAGGAAGCACTCCTCTGGGGACCAACGCACATCCTCCTGGGTGTGGAGTCACCTGGAGATAGGGGGCGGGGCGGGGAGACATCAACAATGGGTGCACGCACAGTCACACCTGGTGAAACGTGACCCCCTGGTGACTGGAGGCTCAGCAGGCCTGCAATGACTGTGCCAGCCTACGAACACCTGCGCGTCATAGACAGACCATAAACTGGACTTTGGGAAGACAAAGTGGGCTGCAAGAGGTTCCGATTAAACCGCTCCGCTCCTCCCTCTGCACTTCGGAGTTCCAGACTTAACTTTTAATTTCTGGAAAATGCAAAGGAGGAATGGCCTCTCGAGGGATGAAGCCGAATCAGAACGGTTCTAAATCCACAAGCTGGCATCTCCCTCCCGAGTGCGGAGGGGGCCCTGAGCTCGGCCTTTCTTATTTGCAGGCCTGGGTCCTTCCCATCAGCGTTTCGCTCAGCGGGGGTGTTGCCAGCTCACGTGTCTGCTGTGTCTGTCCCTCCATTTCAGGGGCGGGGATTGCGAGGCCGGCGCCCCGTGGGCCTCCCCGTGGGTCCTTTTCTGTGACTTGGGGGAGTGCAGGCTGCAACCTCTGCAAACCTCTGAACCAGGAGAAAGTCTCAGGACCGCGAGCGGGGGGGCGGGGCGGGCCGCGCAGGGGCTGGAAGGCCGCATCCCCACAGCGCGGGCCGCGCTCCGGGCTCCACTTCCCATTACACGGCGCCCCTAGCCTCTCCCGATGGGCCCCCGCCCGGGCAGGGCCGGCCGCGCCGGGGCAGGGAGGCGGCGCTCCGGGCCCCGCAAGCGCGCGGTGCCCCAGAGTCTCCAGTGCGCCCCACCTCCCATCACCCGGGGCCCGCAGCCTCTTCCGATGGGTCCCCTTGGCGGCCCACAGCCCGCGCTCACCCGCCCTCCAGGGGCGCGGAGGGCCCAGCGGAACAATGGAAGCGGCGGGCGCACGCGGGCGCCATGGAGACGCGGCCGNAACTTCCAGATGTTCAAGCTGGATTTAGAAAAGGCAGAGGAACCAGAGATCAAATTGTCAACATCCATTCGATCACTGAAAAAGCAGGAGAGTGCCAGAAAAATATCTACTTTTGCTTTATTGACTATGCCAATCTCTTTGACTGTGTGGGTCACAAGAAACTGGAAAATTTGGAAAGAGATGGGAATAACAGACCACCTAACCTGCCTCCTGAGAAATCTGTATGCAGGTCAGGAAGTAACAGTTAGAACTGGACATGGAACAATTGACTGATTCCGAATCGGGAAAGGAGTAAGTGAAAACTATATATTGTCATCCTGCTTATTTAACTTATATGTAGAATACGTCAGGCGAAATGCCAGGCTGGATGAAGCACAAGCTGGACTCAAGGTTGCCGGGAGGAATATCAATTACTTCAGATATACAGATGACATCACATTTATGGCAGAAAGTGAAGAAAAACTAAAAATCCTCTTAATGATAGTGAAAGATGAGAGTGAAAGTTAGCTTAAAACTCAACATTCAGTAAACTAAGGTCACGGCATCTGGTCCCTGCACTTTGTGGCAAATAGATGGGGAAACAATGGAAACAGAGTCTTTATTTTGGGGGCTCTAAAATCACTGCAGATGGTGACTGCAGCCATGATATTAGACTTTGGCCACCTGATTGGAAGAACTGACTTATTTGCAAAGACCTGATTCTGGGAAAGATTGAAGGAAGTAGGAGAAGAGGATGACAGAGGATGAAATGGGTGGCATCACTGATGTGATGGACATGAGTTTGAGTAGGCTCCAGGAGTTGGTGATGGGCAGGGAAGCCTGTTGTNACTTATTTGCAAAGACCTGATTCTGGGAAAGATTGAAGGAAGTAGGAGAAGAGGATGACAGAGGATGAAATGGGTGGCATCACTGATGTGATGGACATGAGTTTGAGTAGGCTCCAGGAGTTGGTGATGGGCAGGGAAGCCTGTTGTGCTATAGTCCATGGGGTCGCAAAGAGTCGGACATGACTGACTGACTGAACTGAACTGAACTGAACTGAGCAGAACCTCTTTTCTTCAGTGTGCACTCTATAAAAAGTCTGAAATTGAACATATACAACACATTTACAATGGAGTTACATTTATACAGGAGTGGGTTCTCCAGTCATCAAGTAAGACAACAATCTGTTTGAGTTACCATTACCAGTGAAAAGTCATTATGCTTCCCTCTAAACTGTAAGACTTAGATCCTAATAAAGTCAAAGGCAAAGAGTTATTTCCTTCTGTCTCCCTTTGCAATTCACATGCAGCCTCCCCTGAAATAGTGAGGATAGGTATAATTTGAATCAGGGAAAATCCTCTCTCTCTATTTTTGCAGAGCCTCAGTCAGTTCAGTCATGTCCAACTCTTTGCGACCCCATGGATTACAGCAAGCCAGACTTTGCTGTCCATCACCAACTCCTGAAGCTTACTCAGACTCATGTCCGTCAAGTTGGTGATACCATCCAGCATCTCACCCTCTGTCATCCCCTTCTCCTCCCGCATTCAATCTTGCCCAACATCTTGGTCTTTTCCAGTGATTCAGTTCTTTGCATCAGGTGGCCAAAGTACTGAAGTTTCAGCTTCAGCCTCAGGCCTTCCAGTGAATATTCAGGACTGATCTCCTTTAGGATTGACTGGTTGGATCTCCTTGCAGTCCAAGGGACTCTCAAGAGTCTTCTCCAACACCACTGTTCAAAAGCATCAATTCTNGCTGGCAAAGTTATATCTTTGCCTTTTAATATGCTGTCTCAGGTTGGTCATAACTTTTCTTCCAAGGAGCAAGCGTCTTTTAATTTCATGGCTGCAGTCATCATCTGCAGTGATTTTGGAGCGCCCTCAAATAAAGTCTCTCATTGTTTCCACTGTTTCCCCATCTATTTGCCATGAAGGGATAGGACTAGATACCATGATCTTAGTTTTCTGAATGTCCGCCTAAGACTAACTTTTTTCTCTTCTCTAACCTTGGGCTGGTAACAGCTCAACAAACAAGTATTCATGTCAATTGTTTTACGGCAGGGATGACACACCTTGTCCATTCTATCTCAAAAATGCATACTGTGGGAAAGAAAGTAAAAGTTGCACAGTCGTGTCCAACCCTTTGTGACCCCATGGACTGTAGCCCACCAGGCTCCTCTGTCCAAGGAATTCTCCAGGCAAGAACACTGGAGTGGGTTGCCATTTCCTTCTCCAGGGGATTTTCCCAACCCAGGAATCAAACCTGGGCCTCTGGCATTGCAGGCAGATTCTTTACCAACTGAGCCACCAGGGAAGCCCATTGTGGGAGAGGGGCCTGGTGAAACTCCCTCAGCCATGAGGTGTCTCTCTTATCTGATTAGCAGCTTTCTAACAGAAAAAAAACGCCTTGCTAAAATTAGCAAGGTGCATTCTTCCTGTGTTCTCCTGATGTCTATGTCAGAAGCTTTCCCTATCTCTTTTACACTTGAATAAAATTCTGTTACACAAAAAGCTCCAAGTGGTCCAGCCTCGTCTCTGGACCCAGATCGAAAGCCTCTCCTCTGGAGGTCACAAATCCCATTGTAGTACACAGCTCATGGCAACCACCTTTCACTATCATTACAGAAAAACAGGTATATATAAGTAACATGAAAGGAAGAGTAGAGAAAGAATCATATGATTTCAGAACCAGAAGAGCCTTGGTCATCATCTAGATATACTCCAGTGTTTCTAAAGAAAAAGTTGCAGAAAAGTTATTAGCATCATCTATTTTCTTCCCTGGGATTTCTTTGGAAGGAATAAAGCTGAAACTCCAGTACTTTGGCCACCTCATGCGAACAGCTGACTCATTGGAAAAGACTCTGATGCTGGAAGGGATTGGGGGCAGGAGGAGAAGGGGATGACAGAGGATGGGATGGCTGGATGGCATCACTGACTCAATGGACTTGAGTCTGAGTGAACTCCGGGANAAACAATAAGGCTAAAATACAGAGAGGAGGAAAGTGGTTTTTAGAGAAAGAAAGGTCAGAAAATTAGGTAGCAGATACATCTTGTAGTACTGCAGACTATGGTAAAGAGTATGATAAGAAAATGGTATGAAATAGCTGGAAAGGTTTTAAATAGCAGCATGACAGGTTTGATTAACTTTGTAGAAGATGGAGGCTGCTGGTTGAAGAGAGGATTGTAGCAGGAGCAAGAGTAGAAATGGGAGAACCAACTATGAATCTACTGTAGAAATCTTAGAAAGGTATGATTAGGACTATAGTGAAGATGGTAAAAGTTGAGAGCCTGATGATATCTTCTGGAATGAAGGCTCGAGTTAGTCTTCAAAGGTCATGTTCCTGCAACTTTTGTTTTGTAGCTCTTTTCATTTTTCTATTCAATAAATATTTGGGGGGCACCTTCTACATGTGAGCCCCCCCTCGTAGCTCAGTTCGTAAAGAATCCACAAGCAATGCAGGAGACCTCGGTTCAATGCCTGGGTCGGGAAGATCCGCGGGAAAAGGGCTAGGCTACCCACTCCAGTATTCTTGGGCTTCCCTTGTGGCTCAGCTGGTCAAGAATCTGCCCGCAATGCGGGAGACGAGAGTTCAATCCCTGGGTTGGGAAGATCCCCTGGAGAAGGAAAAGGCTATTCTGGCCTGGAGAATTCCATGGACTCTGCAGTCCATGGGGTGCAAAGAGTCAGACACGACTGAATGACTCACTACATGTGAAACACTGCTAACTACTAGAAATGTAACAGTAAAATCCCTGCCATCAAAGAGCTTACATGTTAGCGGAGAAGAGACAAACAAGAAATGTAACAATAAAATCCCTGCCATCAAAGAGCTTACATGTTAGCGGAGAAGAGACAAATAAACAATAAGTGTCAAGAGTAACAAAACAAAAAAGAAAAGTGGGTGGATGGTTTGTGTGCTAATTTATAATTTAGACACTGAATCTAAAAAATGTCTGTCAGATAATGTGACATTTGACCAGAAACTTATCTGCAAGAAGAACACTGCAGGCAAAGAGCACAGTTAGTGCAAAGACCCTGAAGCAGGTACCTGTTGGCTTGTTCAATAAACAGCAAGGAAGCTAAGTTACACAACAGAATAGCAAGATAAAAGTTGAAAGATGTGGGATAAGAGATGGATGTGTGTCAGGGGCAAGGACACAGATCATGTGGAGCCTTGTTGGGACACAGTAGGGACTTTTACTTTGAGTGAGCAAGAAATCCACTGGAAGGTTTTGATCTGTATTTTAATATGACCACTCTAGCTGGAGAACAGATTGCAGGAGGCAAGCTGAGGAAGCAGAAATTTGTTAGAAGGCTTTTACAAGGTCCCAGAAAAGCTAAGGGTAGTGTGGATCAGCTCAGTGGTAGTGGAAGTGCTGAGAGGTAATCAGATGCAGGGTGTGTGTCAGTGGAAGGACTTCCAAGATCAGCATGCTGATGACTGCACACGGGACAGGGGGAAAGAAAGGAGTCAAAGTTTTTTCCAACAATTACGTGAACAGAGATGCCATTTACTGAGTCGTGGAAGACTGAGAGAGGAGCAATGATGGTGAAGCTTTAAAGACACCTAAAACTGTTAGATTCTGTGAGGAATAAAAGAATGAGGATGTTTCTCTAACATTAAGAAGCTCATAATTTTGTTGAAGAGTCAAATTCAACATAAAAAACTAAACAAAGAATCCCTCTGCCTTTCTGGGCATGAGACGATCCAGTGAAGCCCATGTGGTTACGGAATCCAACACAGAGTCAGGGACGAAAGGGTAGAGATGATAGAAAGAGATAAAGATTGCCTGTGGAAGACAGTAAATCTGGTTTAATTTTTACTACCTGAAAACGTTTAGGAACTATACCATTTCACTTTTGTTATTTTTATATTTTGATTACTTCTGTAAGAATAAAAGCATTCAGGGACTTCCCTGGTGGCCCAGTGGTTAAGAATTGCCCTTGCGATGCAGGAGATGCAGGTTCAATGCCTGATTGGGGAACTAAGATCCCACATGCGGTGGAGCAACTAAGTACCCCAACAAAGATCCCACACGCTGCAGCTAAGACCTGACAGAGCCAAATAAATAAATATTTTAAAAAAAGAATGAGCATTCATAAATATTTATCATAATTTTATACTAAAGGTTTATTAAATTCATTTGTTCTAAGCATCTTGGCAGGTTTATATCTGTGGTTTCAGGTTATCAGGATGTCGCTCCACCTTCTCTCTATACCCTTACCATTAACCCTGTTGCCCAGGAGTTGAAGCATTTTATCAAATAGAATTTTCTTACGTCTGTACTAGAATGTCTGTAACATCTCTTCAGAACTCTATGGTCTCTTTTTTAACAGGCTCAGAGCCTCTGCGTGGCAACGGTATCTAGAAAAATTAAAACAATTTATATTACATCTATTTTTAGTTTATATTTTATTTATACAGTGGCAAGCATGCTGAGATTTCATTTAGTAACAAAGCTTCCCATATAAAGGAAACCAGAAAAACAGTGGCTCAATGTAAGAAAAAATATTAAATAATGCAAAAATGATATATAAAAATGGAAAGGTTATAAAGGTAGTCTCCAAGTGATTCAATTTAGGGAAATTTTTCCTACTATAATCATAGCAAGCCTACACAGAAACCCTGCAAGAAAGACTTATTTCTGTGTTCCAAAAGCAACTCAGAAAACTGAAACGAAATGCCTAAGGTGGTATAGCAGATCATCTGTGGTACTGCCTTTAGTGCTGCAAGGCTCCAAAGGAGAAGAGCAACATGGACTGAGTGCAGTAGGAATTTTAAGTAAAACTTTTAAAAACCTTAAAAATCATAGAGAACTCAAAATCACAGAAGAAGAATAAACACGGGACATGTCTGGGATCGTTTGCTTGAAAGGGTTGATCCCTGAGGAAAAGTCCTAAGACATCTAAAGGACATGAAAAACAATTGAAATTTTCTGTGTGGAAATCTAAAAATAAAAGCAGTATTTTATGTAAGAAAACAAGAGTGTAATATGCAAATGAAACGAATATCAGGTTTATCAGAGATCAATAAGGTATAATTATTACCAGGCCACTGTAGTTTATCCATGTGCTAACAAGCATCTCTACCATGGTCTCTAGATGGTTGTTATTAGTTCAAAGAATACTCTGAATGCCTACTCTGTGTTAGGTGCTGTGCTTGGCACTAAGACACCAGTAGTAACCCTTTCTTCTCAATAATCTGGAGAGAAAACATGTGAATGATTATGAAAACAATAAACATAATTCTTATAGTATAGGTACAAATACTGTGGGAATCAAAAGGTAAGGAAAACAAAATAAAATGGTAATCAGGGATGGTCACTGGGGTAACTGAGCTAAATTCTGAAGGATGTGTAGTTCATTAAAAAGCAGAATGGGTCAGAGAAAATGGACAAGAGGAGACATTCTAGTCAAAGAGACTAGACACAGCTAATGGAGAAGTTCTGAAGATAACATGGGAAATATACACCGCAGGAGGGCCTAGAGGAGCTATCCCACGTTGAAGGTCAGGAACAGCAGCGGTAAGGAGATACCCCTCGTCCAAGGTAAGGAGCAGCAGCTGTGCTTTGCTGGAGCAGCCGTGAAGAGATAGCCCACGCCCAAGGTAAGAGAAACCCAAGTAAGATGGTATTACAAGAGGGCATCAGAGGGCAGACACATTGAAACCATACTCAAAGAAAACTAGTCAATCTAATCACACTGGAACCGCAACCTTGTCTAACTCAGTGAAACCAAGTCATGTCTGCGGGGCAACCCAAGACGGGCGCGGCATGGTGGAGAGGTCTGACAGAATGTGGTCCACTGGAGAAGGGAATGGCAAGCCACTTCAGTATTCTTGCCTTGAGAACCCCATGAACAGTATGAAAAGGCAAAATGATAGGATACCAAAAGAGGAACTTCCCAGGTCATTAGGTGCCCAATTTGCTACTAGAGATCAGTGGAGAAATAACTCCAGAAAGAATGAAGGGCTGGAGGCAAAGCAAAAACAATACCCAGTTGTGCATGTGACTGGTGATAGAAGCAAGATCCGATGTTGTAAAGAGCAATACTGCATAGGAACCTGGAATGTCAGGTCCATGAATCAAGGCAAATTGGAAGTGGTCAAACAAGAGATGGCAAGGGTGAACGTCGACATTCTAGGAATCAGCGAACTAAAATGGACTGGAATGGGTGAATTTAACTCAGATGACCATTATATCTACTACTGCGGGCAGGAATCCCTCAGAAGAAATGGAGTAGCCATCATGGTCAACAAAAGAGTCCGAAATGCAGTACTTGGATGCAATCTCAAAAACGACAGAATGATCTCTGTTCGTCTCCAAGGCAAACCATTCAATATCACAGTTATCCAAGTCTATGCCCCAACCAGTAATGCTGAAGAAGCTGAAGTTGAACGGTTTTATGAAGACCTACAAGACCTTTTAGAACTAACACCCAAAAAAGATGTCCTTTTCATTATAGGGGACTGGAATGCTAAAGTAGGAAGTCAAGAAACACCTGGAGTAACAGGCAAATTTGGCCTTGGAATGCGGAATGAAGCAGGGCAAAGACTAATAGAGTTTTGCCAAGAAAATGCACTGGTCATAGCAAACACCCTCTTCCAACAACACAAGAGAAGACTCTACACATGGACATCACCAGATGGTCAACACCGAAATCAGATTGATTATATTCTATGCAGCCAAAGATGGAGAAGCTCTATACAGTCAACAAAAACAAGACCAGGAGCTGACTGTGGCTCAGATCATGAACTCCTTATTACCAAATTCAGACTTAAATTGAAGAAAGTAGGGAAAACCGCTAGACCATTCAGGTATGACCTAAATCAAATCCCTTATGATTATACAGTGGAAGTGAGAAATAGATTTAAGGGCCTAGATCTGATAGATAGAGTGCCTGATGAACTATGGAATGAGGTTCGTGACATTGTACAGGAGACAGGGATCAAGACCATCCCCATGGAAAAGAAATGCAAAAAAGCAAAATGGCTGTCTGGGGAGGCCTTACAAATAGCTGTGAAAAGAAGAGAGGCGAAAAGCAAAGGAGAAAAGGAAAGATATAAGCATCTGAATGCAGAGTTCCAAAGAATAGCAAGAAGAGATAAGAAAGCCTTCTTCAGCGATCAATGCAAAGAAATAGAGGAAAAGAACAGAATGGGAAAGACTAGAGATCTCTTCAAGAAAATTAGAGATACCAAGGGAACATTTCATGCAAAGATGGGCTCGATAAAGGACAGAAATGGTATGGACCTAACAGAAGCAGAAGATATTAAGAAGAGGTGGCAAGAATACACGGAAGAACTGTACAAAAAAGATCTTCATGACCCAGATAATCATGATGATGTGATCACTAATCTAGAGCCAGACATCTTGGAATGTGAAGTCAAGTGGGCCTTAGAAAGCATCACTACGAACAAAGCTAGTGGAGGTGATGGAATTCCAGTTGAGCTATTTCAAATCCTGAAAGATGATGCTGTGAAAGTGCTGCACTCAATATGCCAGCAAATTTGGAAAACTCAGCAGTGGCCACAGGACTGGAAAAGGTCAGTTTTCATTCCAATCCCAAAGAAAGGCAATGCCAAAGAATGCTCAAACTACCGCACAATTGCACTCATCTCACATGCTAGTAAAGTAATGCTCAAAATTCTCCAAGCCAGGCTTCAGCAATACGTGAACCGTGAACTCCCTGATGTTCAAGCTGGTTTTAGAAAAGGCAGAGGAACCAGAGATCAAATTGCCAACATCCGCTGGATCATGGAAAAAGCAAGAGAGTTCCAGAAAAACATCTATTTCTGCTTTATTGACTATGCCAAAGCCTTTGACTGTGTGGATCACAATAAACTGTGGAAAATTCTGAAAGAGATGGGAATACCAGACCACCTGACCTGCCTCTTGAGAAATCTGTATGCAGGTCAGGAAGCAACAGTTAGAACTGGACATGGAACAACAGACTGGTTCCAAATAGGAAAAGGAGTACGTCAAGGCTGTATATTGTCACCCTGCTTATTTAACTTCTATGCAGAGTACATCATGAGAAACGCTGGACTGGAAGAAACACAAGCTGGAATCAAGATTGCCGGGAGAAATATCAATAACCTCAGATATGCAGATGACACCACCCTTATGGCAGAAAGTGAAGAGGAACTAAAAAGCCTCTTGATGAAAGTGAAAGAGGAGAGTGAAAAGGTTGGCTTAAAGCTCAACATTCAGAAAACGAAGATCATGGCATCTGGTCCCATCACTTCATGGGAAATAGATGGGGAAACAGTGGAAACAGTGTCAGACTTTATTTTGGGGGGCTCCAAAATCACTGCAGATGGTGACTGCAGCCATGAAATTAAAAGACGCTTACTCCTTGGAAGAAAAGTTATGACCAACCTAGATAGTATATTCAAAAGCAGAGACATTACTTTGCCGACTAAGGTCCGTCTAGTCAAGGCTATGGTTTTTCCTGTGGTCATGTATGGATGTGAGAGTTGGACTGTGAAGAAGGCTGAACGCTGAAGAATTGATGCTTTTGAACTGTGGTGTTGGAGAAGACTCTTGAGAGTCCCTTGGACTGCAAGGAGATCCAACCAGTCCATTCTAAAGGAGATCAGTCCTGGGATTTCTTTGAAAGGAATGATGCTAAAGCTGAAACTCCAGTACTTAGGCCACCTCATGCGAAGAGTCGACTCACTGGAAAAGACTCTGATGCTGGGAGGGCTTGGGGGCAGGAGAAGGGGATGACAGAGAATGAGATGGCTTGATGGACGTGAGTCTGAGTCAACTCCTGGAGCTGGTGATGGACAGGGAGGCCTGGCGTGCTGTGATTCATGGGGTCGCAAAGAGTTGGACATGACTGAGTGACTGAACTGAACATACCTGTATACAATATTAGGTATACAATATATCTAATCTGTAATGGTATATAATGTTATTTTAGTCTATAATTGTTGTTGTTCAGTCATTAAGTCATATACAACTCTCTGTGGCCACATGGACTCTACCAGGTTCCTCCGTCTTCCACTATCTCCTGGAGTTTGCTCAAATTCATGTCTGCTGAGTTAGTGATGCTATTCAACCATCTCATCCTCTGCTGTCCCCTTCTCCTTTTACCTTCTATCTTTCCCAGCATAAAGGCCTTTTTCAATGAGTCTGCTCTTTACATCAGGTGGCCAAAGCATTGATGCTTTAGCTTCAGTATCAATCCTTCCAATGAATATTCAGGGTTGATTTCCTTTAGGATTGACTGGTTTGATCTCCTTGATGTCCAAGGGATTGTCAAGCATCTTCTCTAGCACTACAGGTTCGAAAGCATCAATTCTTTGGCACTCAGCCTTCTTTATGGTTCAACTCTCACAACTGTACATGACTACTGGAAAAATCACAGCTTTGACTAGATGGACCTTTGTCAGCCAAGTGACGTCTCTGCTTTTTAATATGCTCTCTAGGTTTGTCATAGCTTTCCTTCCAAGGAGCAAGGATCCTTTAATTTCATGGCTGCAGTCACTGTCCACAGGGATTTTGGAGCCCAAGAAAATAAAATCTGTCACTGACATACATATATGCATTGTACCTAATATAAAATATATACTCATTTGACAGGAAAGAAGATTTTTAAAATTGATTTAAAAACTGGGTAAGATATGAAGCAGAACCAGTCAGAAGACTGGTTGTTTCCAAGACTGACTATGTTTCCAACTTTTGATTCTTCCCCTTTCTCATTCATCAAATTCAGTCATTCGTGGCTTCCATACCAATCTCTTCTTTCCATCACACTGCCATCCATCTATTAGAGTCTCATTATTTATAGCCTGGACGATTAAAATAGTTTAATTAATCTCCCTGCCATCAATTTCCCCATGTTAAATAATCCTTCATTTTCCTTCTTATTAATTTTGCCTTTATCAGCTTCTTTATTGCTTAAAAAAGACTTTCAAAGACCTCCAAGTGAAAATGCCTCCAAGTGCCCAATCATTTTGTGAAGAGAAGACGGACTGTTTTCACTTCTTGTTTATATTTTGACATCATGTGGGGTGCTGATTCAAGTCTCTCCAAGAAAAGGAAAGGGCTGACTTTTGCAGGCTGTATCTCTACTGTGAATTTTCTGGTTGTGCATGGTAGTGGTAATGATGGTGGTAGCAAAGGTTAATGGCCTAAGCAGCCATAAATAGATTCCAGTTTACATGTTTGAATCCCTTGGCTTATAGGGTGATCTCCAAAAACCTAATCCTGGCTTTCAAATTCCTTTATAATCTAGCATTAGTCTACTCCTAACTTTATTGTTTGCTGTTTTTAGTCATTAACCCTCTGCTCCACACTGTCTGGAATGCCTTGAGCCTTGGTTCAAGACATATGAATCTTTGTCTGTATCACGTGTCATTGAAAGTTTCCCTGTCTTTTGTCTCCACTTACCTGATTTCTACATTTTTCAAAAGTCCAAATAAAATGCTTCTTCTTTCCTTAGCCCTACTCTGAGGTTTAATTTTCTAAAAGATTTAATTTTCCTCTTAACTGTTGGATGTATGCTGCCTTGTATTATATTTTACCTAATTAATCTATTAATTCCACAAATACTTCTTAAGCTCCTAAAAGTGTCTGACTATATGCCAGGCACTAGGGGTTACACAGAGAAGCACAAACTCAGTAGCTGCCCTTAAGGGACTTAAAGCACCATGGGTAAGACAATAACAATAACAATTCCTAATAACAATGGGTACTTAAAGTACCGTATTAGGTGTTTATTAGGGATGTGGATGGCTTGGCAGGTAAAGAATCCTCCTGCAATGCAGGAGACATAGGAGATGCAAGTTCGATCCCTGGATCTGGAAGATCCCCTGGAGGAAGAAAACGGCAATCCACGCCGATATTCTTGCCTAAAGAATCGCACGGAGAGAGGAGCCTGCACACTATGGTCCATGGTGTTGCAGAGCTGGACACAACTGAAGCAACTGAGCACAGCACACACAGCACAGGGAGTGTCCACGTCACATCACACAACAGAGAGGCTATGAAGGAAGAAGTAATGTTTGAGCTCAGTCTTTAAAAGAAGAGTAACTGTTTGCTTGGTACTGGAGTAAAGAGCATTTCAGGAATATGAAACAAAATGTGTGGAAACAATAAAGGTATTCAAGAACATATGCTATGGTGTTTAGTATGTATGAGCAATAGATAAGAAGGCTGTTAGGATATTCTAGATAATGAAGGTATATGTATGACCTGCCAAACAGTATAGGCTTTATTCTGCGGACAGTGGGGAGATATTACAGGGTTAACTTAAATGAGGAAGTAAAATATATTAGAGAAATATATTAGAGAAAATATAATATAAAATAAAATATATTAGAGAAAACATGTCCTGGTAGTGACTGTAATAGCTAGCTTTCGGAGGCTAGACATGAAATAACAATGGACTTATTCTGAACCAGTGCAGTCACAGTGAGAGCAGGGAGATGGGGGCTGACTCAAGAAATATTTAGGAGACTAAGTAAGCAACAGCTGGTAGGAAAGAGAAGGAAGAAGAAGGAGAGGTGGAGGAGAAAGACTAGACAGTTTGATACTTGGTGGGAAGGTTTAAATAAAGTAGAAAAGATAAGAGAGAGGAGGCAAGGGAATTCCCTGGTTGTCCAGTGGTTAGGGCTCCATGCTACCACAGCTGTGGGCCTGGGTTCAATCTCCAGTATGGGAACGGAGATCCCACAAGCTGAGTGGCATAGCCAAAATCTTTTTTTTTTTTTTTTTAAAGAGAGAGTCAGCAAGAGAATCTCTGCAGAATCGTGTACAGATGAGCACTAATAAGAAGGACGAAGGTAAAGAGTAAGTATCAAAACAGATGGTGGTAAGAATTGGGGAGGAGGTGTTTTGGAAATACATCCTTTATTTAACTTATATACACTTGCTTATTCAATTTATATGCAGAGTACACCATGCGAAATGCCAGGCTGGATGAATCACAAGCCAGAATCAAGACTGCCAGGAGAAATATTAACAACCTCAGAGATGCAGATGATACCACTCTAAGGGCAAAAAGCAAAGAGGAACTAAGGAGCCTCTTGATGAGGGTGAAAGAGAAGAGTGAAAAGCCTGGCTTAAAACTCAACATTCAAAAAACTAAGATCATGGCATTCAGCCCCATCACTTCATGGCAAATAGATGGGGGAAAGATGGAAATAGTGATAGATTTTTTTCTTGGGCTCCAAAATCACTGTGGACAGTGACTGCAGCCATGAAATTAAAAGACACTTGCTCCTTGGAAGGAAAGCTACATGCTGCAGTCCATTGGGTCGCAGAATCAGACACAACTTAGTGACTAAACAACTGCCAAGCAGTCACACGCTGAATGTAAGAGAATAGAGCATTGGGGGTACTTAATGAGCATTTTAAGTTCTGTGAGGAACTTCAGGAAAGGAGTTTAACTAGGATCACATAGAACTTTTGAAAAGTGTTAACAGTACAGTGGAGGTGGAAAAGATTAGGAAAAGAAAATACAATAGGATAAAATAAAATGGATCATTGATATCGTATGTCCTTCTTTGGCTTTATGGATGATCCAAATGATTTTTAATGTACTGTAGAAAAACATGTTTCATGTTTTCTTCATTTTTAAAGATTTAAAGGTTTGGGGAGAATAAGGCCCAACAACTACCTCCTTAACAAAAAGGGATGAGAATTGAGTTGAACATGCGAATTTTAAGGAGGCACAGAGCTAAGGAACTAAGGAGCTGAAGCTTTGCATTATGGAGACTAAGAGAACATGGTAAATGTTTCTGATATTTTAAGAGCCTATATTGATTTTATGTCACTGGTAAAAAGATAATTGCTTAATGCAAGCTGAATTTAACATTTTCTAGATTTTCAAACATACAGAGAAGTTACAATAGAAACTCCTGTACAAACTGCACTTTAAAAAGCCTGTTTCTAATGTATATGTCTGTGAAGATACCCATGCACATGCACGTATCTTTTGACTATTAGTAAATGAGTAATGGTCCTCCATAATCCATTTCACTCCCACCTTGCCCAGTTCAAAGCAACTACTAACCTACTTTCTGTCCTCATAAATTTGACTATTCTGGACATTTCATATAAGTGAAATCATACGTGGTCTCTAGTGATGGGCTTCTTCTATTTTGCATGTTTTCAGGGTTCATCTATATTGTAGCAGATAGCTGAGAAAAGAGAAGCTAAAGACAAAGGAGAAAAGCAAAGACATACCCATCTGAATGCAGAGTTTCAAAGAATAGCAAGGAGAGATAAGAAAGCCTTCCTCAGCAATCAACGCAAAGAAATAGAGGAAAACAATATAAAGGGAAAGATGAGAGATCTCAAGAAAATCAGAAATACCAAGGGAACGTTTCATGCAAAGATGAGTACAATAAAGGGCAGAAATGGTATGGACCTAACAGAAGCAGAAGATATTAAGAAGAGGTGGAAAGAACACACAGAAAGTTGAAAGTTAAGTCGCTCAGTTGTGCCCGACTCTTTGGGCCACCACAGACTGTAGCCTATCAGGATCCTCCGTCCATGGAATTTTCCAGGCAAGAGTACTGAAGTGTGTTGCCATTTCCTTCTCCAGGGGATCCACCCGACCCAGGAATCAAACCCGGGTTTCCCACATTGTAAGTAGATGCTTTACCATCTGAGCCACCAGGGAAGTCACACACAGAAGAACTATACAAAAAAAATCGTAATGACCCAGATAACCATGATGGTGTGATCACTCACCTAGAATCAGACATCCTAGAATGTGCAGTCAAGTGGGCCTTAGGAAGCATCACTACAAACAAAGCTAGCATAGGTGATGGAATTCCAATTGAGCTATTATTTCAAATCCTAAAAGATGATGCTATCAAAGTGCTATACCCAATATTCCAGCAAATCTGGAAAACTCAGCAGTGGCCACAGGACTGAAAAAGGTCAGTTTCATTCCAATCCCAGAGAAAGGCAAGGCCAAAGGATGTTCAAACTACTGCACAATCGCAGTCCTCTCACACACTAGACTCTAAGCCAGACTTCAACGGTATATGAACCATGAAATTCCAGATGTTCAAGCTGGATTTAGAAAAGGTAGAGGAACCAGAGGATCAAACTGCCAACATCCATTGCTGCTGCCGCTGCTAAGCTGCTTCAGTCGTGTCTGACTCTGTGTGACCCCACAGACGGCAGCCCACCAGGCTCCCCCATCCCTGAGATTCTCCAGGAACAACATCCATTGGATCACCAAAACAACAAGAGAGTTCCAGAAAAACATCTGCTTTTGCTTTATTGACTACACTAAAGCCTTTGACGGTGTGGATCACAACAAACTGTGGAAAATTCTTAAAGAGACTGGAATACCAGACCACCTGATCTGCCTCCTGACAAATCTATATGTAGGTCAAGAAGCAAGAGTTAAAACTGGACATGGAACAACAGACTGGTTCCAAATCAGGAAAGGAATACGTCAAGGCTGTATACTGTCACTGTGCTTTATATAACTTATATGCAGAGTACATCATGCGAAATGCTGGGCTGGATGAAACACAAGCTGGAATTAAGACTGCCTGGAGAAATATCAATAACCTCAGATACGCAGATGACACCACTCTTATGGCAGAAAGCAAAGAAGAACTAAAGAGCCTCTTGATGAAAGTAAAAGAGAAGAGTGAAAAAGTTGGGTTAAAATTCAACATTCAGAAAACAAAGATCATGGCATCTGGTCCCACCACTTCATGGCAAATAGATGGGGAAACAATGGAAACAGTGAAAGACTTCATTTTGGGGGGCTCTAAAATCACTGCAGATAGTGACTGCAGCCTTGAAATTAAAAGACACTTACTCCCTAGAAGAAAAGCTATGACAAACATATTAAAAGCAGAGACAGTACTTTACCAACAAAGTTCCATCTAGTCAAAGCTATGGTTTTTCCAGTGGTCATATATGGATGTGAGAGTTGGACTATAAAGAAAGCTGAGCACCAAAGATTTGATGCTTTTGAACTGCAGTGTTGGAGAAGACTCTTGAGAGTCCCTTGGACTGCAAGGTGACCCAACCAGTCCATCTTAAAGGAAATCCGTCCTGAATATTCATTGGAAGGACTGATGATGAAGCTGAAACTCCAATACTTTGGCCACCTGATGTGAAGAACCAAGTCACTGGAAAAGACCCTGATGGTGGGAAAGATTGAAGGCAGGGGGAGAAGGGGATGACAGAGGATGAGATGGTTGGATGGCATCTCCAACGTGATAGACATGAGTTTGAGTAGGCTCCAGGAGTTGGTGATGGATAGGAAAGCCTGGCATGCTGCAGTCAATGGGGTCTCAAAGAGTCGGATACAACTGAGTAACTGAACTGAACTGATCTGTATTTCATTTGTTTTCACTGCCAGATAATACTTCATTATACAAATATACCACATTCATCTATTCAGTCAATATCTGGGTTTTTTCTATAATTGGGGATATATATATAGTGCTCCAATGAACATTCCTCTACAATTTTTTGTGTGGACATATATTCTCATTTTAAGTATATACCTAGAAGTGGAATTGCTGGATCATATGGTAACTCTGTATTTAACTTCTTGAAGAACTGCCAAACTGTTTTACAAAGTGTCTGCACCATTTTATGTTCCCACCGAAAATGTATCGGGGCTTCAATTTTTCCCCATTCTTGTCAACGCTTGTTATGGTCCATCTTTTTTATGAGACCCATCCCAGCGGATGTGAAGTGACCCTTTGTTGTGGTTCTGATATGCATTTCCCTGATGATTAAAGTGCTTAAATGTGCTTATTTAGCACTTTCTCCTTTCCTCATTTCCATCTGGAAACCTCTTAGCTCTTTCCTCCCATAATTTTGAGGTTTTGCTTAGACTTATTTAGTACTTTTACATCATAAATATTATTGAATTGTTCCCTGAAGTATGTCCCTTTTGAACAGAGTCCTTACTTAGCATAACACTCCCAGATAGTCTATCATGTTCCACCTTTTCTATCCCTTTCATTTTGCAATCTGTGCTCTGGCTCATTTAGTTGGTTAAAAGCTTTCTTAAATATTCTCTAGTTATGTGGGTAATACACTCTCTAAAGTTACATTTATGCCATAGCTCCTCCTTGTAGAGGGGATGATATTTTCACTGGAAATGGGGATTTGGGATTACAGTCTTTTTCTGTTGGTAATCTGTGGATACTCTTTCACTGTCACCTAATTCCCACTGTTGTGAATTGGAATTCTGATGTGAGTCTCAGACTATTCTGAATATCATACTGTAATCTTTAAGCCTCCAAAATGAATCCCTGGAGTTCAAAACTTTACCTAGATAAGCTTAAGTGTGTTTTTTACAACACTGATCTTCCCTGGAATGTCAATCTGCACAATGAACTTTATCTTTAGATCAGGAATTTTAAAAATATATCTTTAATTACTACTTCTCTTCCATTTATTCCTTTTTCTGTAACTTGTATTAGCCACATTAGGTGTCCTCTTCCCAGTCTCTTTCCTATCCTATCTATCCTCCAAATTTCTTATTGTTTTTTCAATCTGTATTTCTACCTCTGGGCTTTGAGTCTTCCAGGGCAATAAATGATCATACTCATTCAATCCTTTATTCCTAATTAGGTACTGAGTGTTTACTATGTACAAGACTCTTCTACACGTGGGCACTGACAGCAGTCAATGTACACAAGAGAAAACACCCGGCTTTTACGTGTTTACATTCTAGTGGAATTTTTTTTTAAGTTTAATGTGCGTGGATTGCAAGTGAGGGGGTAACAAGTACTTAGCAGGGAAATCATCTCTTCTGCCCCCTAAGTCTCTTCGGTGCTTCACTTGAGCTCCCTTAAGTGCGCCCGCTGTTCACTATTCCATATTCAAGTTCCCGTGCTCTCTGGCATTTCTGTTTAGTTGGTCTGCTGCACTGTTTACTCTCGGTGCTTCTTCCTCTTTCTGGTTTCCTGCCTTCCCCAGATGGGTCTTTCTCTATGTTGCTTCAGAGAGGCTTAGGTTTCATTGTTGGAGCATCGTAAGTGGGAGCAGTCTCAAGAGAAGAGAAATGCAAAGCAGCCTCTACACCAGTAGACGGGCAGGGCAGGCCAGCCACCAGCCCTGCTGAGGCTCAGGAGAAAGGCTGCCGACTCTCAGGTCTCCTTACATCTCCCAGACTCAGAGACAGGGAGGTAACAGTCCCCTAGCTCTTTCCCATTCTTCCCATTAGGGGAGTCCATGGATCTCTACCAAGCCAAGCTCTTCTGGATCTGCCATCCGTATCCTCACCCTTGAGGACCAAGTCCTGGGTCAGCTCTCCCTGAAAGAGCTCCCACAGAGGCCTCACTTGCCTCTAAGTGTTCACCAGATCCAGGGGTCATTTGGCTCAAGAGTGGCAGACACAAGTTGAAATTAGTAACAGAGGGATAGGGAGATTTCACCTTCCCAAAATCCTCTATGAAAAGTAAGTCCTAGTTACAGACTAATCCTAAAAACATTCAAATCTTGGCAAAGAAGTCAATGCTTTAAAAGGCCTCTGTGAGGTCCAAACATCTGTGGGTTGTATCATGTTCAACTATTGCCCTAAATGTTAAGTTCTGTGAAATAAGGTAGATCATAATGTTAGTTGGATTTTAAAGGATCTTGACTAGATGGATGAGTCTCAAATTATGTTTTATAAAAGCAGTCAGACAAAAGAAAGTACATACTATATGATTCCATTTGTATAAAATTATAGGAAATACAAACTAATGTACTGTAGTGACAGAAAGCGGATGAGTGATTGCCTGGGGACCAGGGAATCAGGTTTAAGTGGGTTATAAAACGGTAGAAGAAAGCTTTTGGAGGTGATGGAAATGTTCATTATCTTAAACATAATAACTGTTATAGGAGTGTCATGTTAAAGTTCAAACTGTATACCTTAAATATATGCAGTTTATTTCATTCCAATTATACCTCAATAAAACTTCAAAAGAAGTACTGACTGGGAAAATATTTGTCATACTCAGGGTTGATGTCCCTAGATATAAACAATGTCTAAAAATAAAAAAGACCAATAGGTAAGGGAAATGAACAGAAAGTTACTGAACTTTTTTGAATTTGAAATTTTCCCTGAGGGAAAAAAAAAAAAAGCATTTGAAAACATAATAAAACACTGTCCCTCATCCTCATATAATACATAATACAGTGGAAGAGATAAAATATAATTTAAAAAATCAAAGCACATGCAAAGCATATTTGAGAGGTGATGGATACTGAATGATGGAATAATCAAAGCTGGGGTAGAGGATTAGGCAAGTCACCTAGGAGGAAATGAGCATGAGCCTGTTCTTGAGGTGATGTGAGTTTGTGCAATTTTTTAATGGCAGACAGGCAGTAGAAAGGGCTTCCCTGGTGGCTTAGTGGTACAGAAACTGCCTGCCAATGCAGGAGGTGTGGCTTCAACCCCTTGGTCAGGAAGACCCTCTGGAGAAGGAAATGGCAGCCCTCTCCAGTATCCTTGCCTGGGGAATCCCATAGATGGAGGAGCCTGGCAGGCCACAGGGTCACAAGAGTCAGACATGACTGAAGCAACTTAGCACGCACGCACTCTCTTGTTGTTGTTTAGATCTATGGGATTCTCCGGGCAAGAATACTGGAGAGGGTTGCCATTTTCTTCTCCAGGGGATCTTCCCAACCCAGAGACTGAACCTGCATTTCTTATGCCTTCTGCCTTGGCAGGCGGGTTCAGAAAGAAGAAAATAATTCAAATGAAGAAAAATATATGGACAAAGGCAATGTGGCGGTGAAAGGATGAAGACAGCTTTTGAAAGGACTCTTACAGGTTCACCATTTCTAATACAACTACGGAAATCTCTAGTCATAAAAAGCTTAGATGAAGCAGAGTAAAGAACACAACGGAAAGGAAATGGGATACACGTCAGTATATGAGGATTCAAAATGATCAGTGTCAATTACGCTATTCATGAACTGTATCAATCCTGGTCGTGTCTATGCTCTACCTCTGTTAGTACTTTTCTTTAAACAGACTTCTGTTTTTAGCTGTATTCTAAGTAGTAAGATCCTTGAAATGGAATCTTACAATTATTTCTAGTACACTAAAATAAATGCATCTTTCATACCTTTAGCAGCATGTTTATTCTTAAAGTTATACAAAAGTGTAATTCTTTCACTTACTCCATATGCCCATTTTCCCCCTTTAGTCTTTAAGGCTCCATTCCCACGTCACTGATAAAGTGCATTTCCCTCAAAAATTAAGGAGTAGAGGACTATTAAAAGACCATTAGATCGAGCCAAATTCCTAGCCTGCCCATATCTCTCAATTTTTAGCATCATCTGAAAGAATATCCTACATTTGGAAATACTCTATGCCAAATAAAAAAGCAATCCAACACACAAAAAGGTAGAAGCTACAAGTAACTTTCAATTAATTTTGAGAAATCCACAAAGACAAAAAGAAGCAGAATCTAAGAAGAATTAGTAACTACTAAAAAAGTAGACCAGACAACTTTAGAAAACATAACATGTTTTAACACGTGTTTAAAGCAGAGAGACTGTGGTGTGATGAAAAGAAAAATGGCTTTAAAGTCACAGAGACCTTACTTTCAATTTCACATCTATCACTTAAATGAACTATTTAATTTCTTGGCACTTCACTTTCCTCATCTCTAAAATGGTGATAACTGTTCCTTGCCCTGGTGATTGTGAGGATTAAATAAGCCAATATTCACAAAGGGCCTGGCATATATTAGGTGCTGTACAAAACTGAATCAGTTCTGCTCTGGTATATTTCCTGTGGGGCAAAAGTAGCAGAGCACACAGCTGGTACAATAAGCAAGGAAAATCTGGGGAGCAAGATCCTAAAAAAAAAAAATCAGTGATAAACTGTGAATCACTATATTGTATGCCTATAACATATAATATTGTACATCAACTATACTTCAACCAAAAAACCCTCAATATACAAAAAAATAGTGATAACAGTAGTGAAATGGGGAATCAAAGTGTTGGTCACTTTCACTGTCTAAGTATAACATGAATATGACCAAGAAGGGTTAATGATTTAAACAAAGTTTTAAGATGTACAGAGCTAAAAGAAGTCAGTCTCAAATTTGTTTTCTTGTATTAAGGTCTTAAGAGTATGTTAAAAAACACGGTGAAAAGAACGATATTTCATGGAGGTGTTAGTCTTCCTGACAATGAATACTGGTGGGAGGCAGGGAGGCAGAAAAACATGCCTCGTGAAGCTGAGTTTAAAAATAAACTTTTGACACTGAAATTTTAAAACATGCATGTCTGAATCTGTTAGTTGGGTTGATATAAAATCCCATGTGAATAGTTTAAAAGCGTTTAAATATTTACTACATAAAAGATTTTATCAATACAAGGAAGCTCTTTAGTTGTCTACTTTAATGCTAGTCAGTAAAAAGACAGCCATATCGCCTGCCTTAGAACATAAGCGGAACTAATGTTTAGGTTACAATCTAACATTTGGGGGGTTCTTAATAAAATGTAAACTCCACTTAACTCATGCAATTTGGGTTACTAAGAGTTAATGTTTGAAGATGCTCTTCAATACCAATAAAGATTTTCTTCCTTGGAGAAGGAAATGGCAGCAACCCACTCCAATATTCTTGCCTGGAGAATCTCGTGGACAGAGGCGTCTGGAGGGCTACAGTCCACAGGGTTGCACAGAATCAGACACGACTGAAGCAACTTAGCACGCACACACATCCTTAATACTTATCTCTTCCAGGACCAATCCATCTTACAGTTCCTTTCCTTCCTCTTTTCCTCTCTGCCTTCTTCCCCTCTTTCCTTTTGTTTCTTCCTCTCTCCTTTCTTTAAAAAAAAAAAAAAAAGATTTCCTTCTTTCCTGTTATGGGTTCATTTCTGAAAATCTCCTTAGAAATCTTCCAATCTGCTATCCGTATCAACTAAACACAACTTCTGACATTGAAATCTTCCCAATCCATAGACACCGTAAGATCTGATGAGGGAATTCCCTGGCAGTCTAGTGGTTAAATTTGCACTTTCACTGTGGAGGCCCAGGTTTAATCCCTGGTCTGGGAACTAAGAACCCACATGCCTCACGATGTGGCAGGAAAAAAATAAAGAAATCTGATGAGCGAGGGAGAAGATCTAAAATAAATATTTCATGGAAATACTTTACCTTGCAAAGCAATTATCCTTCAATAAATGAATAAATGCAACATTTATACCTGATTCAGTAAGTGCAATAAACAGTAAAATTGTTTTACAGTTCCTATAAAAAAATTTACAGATTTCATAATGTTTACATCAAACTCTGTGACCCATACACATTTCAGATATTAAACAACTTTCTCTTGTTTTTCAAAAGCTAGGACTTGGTACCATGGTGAGATGGGAAGCACATAAAATTTATCAATTTTGAACACAGGCTCTGTTACTACTCAGCAGGTAACTTTAGGCAAGTTACTCATGGTCAACAAGCTCAGTTTTGTTACCTTTAAAAAGGCAGCAGCACCCACTATCCCACAGAGTGGAGATGGGCTGAAGCTGGTTAACACCTCACCAAGCAGCCCCACCCCTTTACCACCATCCAGTGTGCGAGCTATGTTACATGTCTATTTCCCACCTGCTTGCTCTACATCTTCCTCATTCCTTCCGTTTCTATTGCTGTAATCTCATCAAGACCTCCCTTCAAGAATCAGTGTGTCAACTGCTATATTTAAAATGGATAACCAACAGAGACCTCCTATATAGCACAGGGAACTCTGCTAAATACTTATGTGGCAGCCTGGATGGGAAGGAAGTTTCAGGGAAAATGGATCCATATATATGTATAACTGAGTCCCTTTGCTGCTCACCTGAAATTATCATAATATTGTTAATCAGCTATACTCCAATATAAAATAAAAAGTTTACGGGAAAAAAAAAGATTGTTAAAATAGGATCAGTATGTCCTGTCTTCTGAGATACCTGTCCAGGGTCCCCTCCAGGCAATACTATAGTCTTCTCCAGAATTTGCTATCCAAAGTGGTTTATTTTTGCTCTTATTAAACCACTAGTCACAGTATAGTGAGTAATCAGTAGCTCTTATTTCTGAGTGCTGTGTCACACATGTGTTAAGTGCTTTATGTTCATTTTCCCATTAATTCACAACCACCCTGTGAAGTAAATAGTACTGTTATTCCATTTATCAATGAGTAAAATAGGACTAAGAAAAGTTAAATCACTTGCCCAAAGTCAGTCAAGCAATAATGAATAGAAATTATCACCCCCACTCCTAATTAGTAATAATTAGTAGGACTGGGATTCAAAGCCAGGTAACTGGGTCGAAAGCCATTCTGCTGCCTTTGGTGGAGAACTTATACTTCCTTCACCTTTGTAGCCTTAGGAGAAAAGTACAACATCTGGCATGAACATGTGCTTAAGTGAATTAAAAAAAAAAAGGCAAAAAACAAGTCTGTACACTGAGTTGTCTATTGTGTGCAATTCACCTGGACATGGAGGTACAATATTATTCAAGATCTTTACCCTCAAGGAACCTAGAGGCAGGGTATTTGGGAGAGAGACAAGTGAACAGATGATTATAATCCAGAGTGTGATACATGCTATTTCTGTGGCAAGCCTCAGAGAAAACATAAAGAGGGCACCTAAGCTGGACCAGAGAGAAGGAATTAAGAAAGATGTTAGGTAAGTCCATGTTTCTGCCTTTCCCTCTGAAACCAAATTAAGTAGGGTTTTACTAGACTGGCATTCTAGTAGCTGGCATGGCAGAGATGAATGTACTACTGTGTTTTAAGTACAGTTGACTTACAAATTGTATGTTCAGTTTGTAACACTATACAGGAGGGGTGTTCAAAACCATCCTCAAGAAATGCAAAAAAGACAAAACAGTTGTCTGAGGAGGCCTTAGAGACAGCTGAGAAAAGAAGAGAAGCAAAAGGCAAAGAGGAAAAGGAGAGACAGATATATCCATCTGAATGCAGAGTTCCAAAGAATAGCAAGGAGAGATAAGAAAGCCTTCCTAAGAGACCAATGCAAAGAAATAAAGGAAAACAACAGAATGGGAAAAACTAGAGATCTCTTCAAGAAAAATTAGAGATACCAAGGGAACATTTCATGCAAAGATGGGCTAGATAAAGGACAGAAACGGTATGGACCTAACAGAAGCAGAAGATATTAAGAAGAGGTGGCAAGAATACACAGAAGAACTGTACAAAAAAGATCTTCATGACCCAGATAACCACGATGGTGTCATCATTCACCTAGAGCCACACATTAGGGAGTGTGAAGTCAAGTGGGCCTTATGAAGCATCACTACGAACAAAGCTAGAGGAAGTGATCGAATTCCAGCTGAGCTATTTAAAATTCTAAAAGATGATGCTGTGAAAGTGCTGCACCCAATATGCCAGCAAATTTGGAAAATTCTTCAATGGCAACAGGACTAGGAAAAGTCAGTTTTCATTCCAATCCCAAAGAAAGGCAAGGCCAAATAATGTTCAAACTACTACACAATTGCACTCATCTCACACATTAGCAAAATAATGCTCAAAATTCTCCAAGCCAGGCTTCAACGGTACATGAACTGTGAACTTTCAGACGTTCAAGCTGGATTTAGAAAAGGCAGAGGAGCCAGAGATCAAATTGCCAACATTTGTTGGATTGTAGAAAAAGCAAGAGAGTTCCAGAAAAACACCTACTTTTGCTTTACTGACTATGCCAAAGCCTTTGACTGTGTGGATCACAACAAACTGGAAAATTCTTTAAGAGATGGGAATACCAGACCACCTGATCTGCCTCCTGACAAATCAGTATGCAGGTCAAGAAGCAAGAGTTAGAACTGGACATGGAACAACAGACTGGTTCCAAATTGGGAAAAGAATATGTCAAGGCTGTATATTGTCACCCTGCTTATTTAACTTATATGCAGAACATGTCATGCGAAATGCTGGGCTGGATGAAACACAAGCTGGAATTGCCAGGAGAAACATCAATAATCTCAGATAGGCAGATGACACCACCCTAATGGCAGAAAGTGAAGAAGAACTAAAGAGCCTCTTGATCAAAGTAAGAGAGGAGAGTGAAAAAGCTGGCTTAAAATTCAACACTCAAAAAACGAAGATCATGGCATCTGATCTGATCACTTCATGGCAAATAGATGGGGCAACAATGGAAACAGTGACAGACTTTATTTTCTTGGGCTCCTAAATCACTGCAGATGGTGACTGCGGCCACGAAATTAAAAGACACTTGCTCCTTGGAAGAAAAGCTATGATCAACCTAGACAGGATACTAGAAAGAAGAGACACTACTTTGCCAACAAAGGTCTATATAGTCAAAGCTATGGTTTTTCCAGTGGTCATGTATGGATGTGAGAGCTGGACTATAAAGAAAGTTGAGTGCCGAAGAATTGATGCATTTGAACTGTGGTGTTGGAGAAGACTCTTGAGAATCCCTTGGACTGCAAGATCAAACCAGTCAATCCTGAAGGAAATCAGTCCTGAATATTCATTACAAGGACTGATGCTGAAGCTGAAGCTCCAATACATTGGCCACCTAATGTGAAGAACTGACTCACTGGAAAAGGCCCTGATGCTGGGAAAGATTGAGGGCAAGAGGAGAAGAAGGGGACAGAGGATAAGACGGTTGACTCAATGNACAAGGACTGATGCTGAAGCTGAAGCTCCAATACATTGGCCACCTAATGTGAAGAACTGACTCACTGGAAAAGGCCCTGATGCTGGGAAAGATTGAGGGCAAGAGGAGAAGAAGGGGACAGAGGATAAGACGGTTGACTCAATGCACATGAGCTTGGGCAAACTCTGAGAGACAGTGAAGGACAGGGAAGGTTGGCATTTTGCAGTCCATGAGGTTGCAAAGAGTCAGACATGACTAAGCAACTGAACTGAACAGACTTACAATATTACATTAGTTTCAGGTATACTGTACAACAGTTATTTGATATTTTTATACATTACAAAAGGATCACCACAATATACTTTTTAAAATTAGTTTAGCGTTCCCTGGTGGTCCAATGGTTAAGAACTTGTCTTGCAATGCAGGGGACACCAGTTCAATCTCTGGTCGTGAGGATCCCCCATGTTGCAAAACAACTAGTACCATGTGCTACAACTACTGAGCTTGCATGCCTGCAGCCTGTGATTCACAAGAGAAGCCACCGCAGTGAGAAGCCCGTGCAATGCAACAAACAGTAGCCTCAGCCCATCACAACTGGAGAAAGCCCAAGTGCAGCAACAGAGACCCACCACAGTTCAAAAATAAAAGAAACAAACATTTTTCAAAAATTAGCTTATGTTTACAATTACCTATTCTATCTCAAATTATCTGTCTCGTTCAAATACATCTCATGTTCTAAAAAAACACATTTTAAAGGATGATCTGCTTTCCAAATATGTTCAGTTTATATGATGGTACATCATATTTTTTCTCTCCTCACAGACAAATAAGGAAAAAAAACTCCATTAAAAAAAAGTGACTACCTACCTAACTGGCTAGTATAAGTGCTTGCAATAAAATCACAATCAATTTAGGATTTTAACTCAGAAGAACAAGGGGCTATAACTTATATGTCAAGCAACTGCTCTGTAACCACTATCTTCCTCAACAACGCTTTTCACCTAAGCAAAAAAAAAAAACTTTGAGGTTTTCCCCATATATGTTTCCTTCCTTTTTTCCTTCTAATTTAATCCTAAAATAAAAATAAATACAATTTAGAAAATGTATTTCCATCAGTTGTTCACTTACCGAACAACAGTTCGTTCAAGTGGATACCTTCTGGACTGTCATGGAAAATGCCAAAATAAAAAGCCTCATTAAATTCAATTTAGATTATATCTGTCACTTCTTCCTTGTCCAAAGCAATTACTACAGAAGAAAATAAATTAAGCCTAGTTATACTATTTATTACAAATGTTGGTTGCTATAAAAATGTTTCACCAGTTTTTTAGGTGGTTACTAATAGATTAAATGATTTCTACACTGTTCTAATCTGAATAAAAAGTGGATTTCCTCCAACATTATGGAACCAGTAAAGATGAAATAATAGAGTAAAATAAGTAAATATAATAAAATAGTAAAACCAAATATAATAAAATCGAGCAGGAGTGAAGAATGCACTGCTTTGCATTTTGTGGGATTATGAGAGGACAGCAAAAACAAAAGCTTAAAAAGGATTAAAATCTAAGGGCAGCAAGCATAAACAACAAAGGAAGCGCAGCTTCAAATACACAATTCTTTGAGAGTTTCGGAGAATCAGGTTTAAGTACAATGTAGGTTGACCTTTTTTTTTAAAAATTGAAGTATAATTGATTTATAATGTTGTTATATTTTCAGCTATACAACATGATTCAGTTTATATATTTTTATATGTATTCTTTTCCCTTACAGGCTATTACAAAATACTGTGTAAGTTCTCTTTGCTATACAGTAACTCCCCGTTGAGGTTAAATAACCTTAATTTCAACTTATCCCCCTATTTGTTTAGCTAAATGAAAAATACCCAAGTGGAAAAAAAAATAACCTGGAGGAAAAAGTTTCCATAAAATCTTTCTTATCTTCCCCTAGTAAATTCTCTAACTAAAATGAAAAGATAAACAAACGGAGCTTTATTTTGATAAGCCTTATCTTTAAGATTCTTAAAAATTCATGAATGCTTGGTAGGACAGGAGAAAGTCAATAGCAGTTACAGCAACAAACTATGATGTGTTACTTGTTAGCAGAAAATTAGAATCACAGAATCAAAAGGAATTTTAAGAGATTTTTATTCCCTTTGCCTTTATTCACAGACTAGAGAAAATTTTGAATATTTATGAAAGCTACAGACTTAAAATATAAAGGGCTTCAAACTATGGCTGTATTTAATATCATAATATTAACTCAGATTTTAACGGCATGTTAAAAATTCAAAGCCACAATTCCCACAGCAAGTGTAATTGTTACCATTTAGAGAAAATAATAGGAATAATCACATTCATCAAATTTATTAAACCTGAAGCTATGCTAATCACCACAACTGACCTACTGTACTTTTGTTCTTTCATTCAGGAATGCTTTGACAATTTACCATTGAATTATTCTTTAACTGGTAAAAACTGAGGCAAAATACTGAAGAACTTGAGAAGTACAAGCGCAAAGTCCACTGTACAAAACTGCTGAACCATGCTCCCTGTTGATGTACTTTTTACACTGAGAAAAAGATGAATTCTAAATTCCACATAAATTGCCTCAGACTGTGCCTTTCTTTTGCTTGAAAACACTTTTCATGCATGGGTACTGGTTCAGTTTCACCTGTAGGTAATGAACACAGAACTCATTGTGGGGAAAAACAAAGCAGAATGTGAAAAAAGTTATCAGATATACAAAGGAGTGAAACAGCTGACTGAAAAGCACCTGAACCACAATACTTTTTCTCCATTCTTAACGAGGCATTTTGAATATTTTAGTTACTGTTTCTTTCAGGAGACCTCCAGTTTCCAAAGCTCCCAAGCTGAGTGCTCACCTGGCCCATCTGAACGCTGAACCGGGGCTTTTGTCTCTGCTCCGCTGGGCTCCCCCTCCTGGGAGCCGGAAGCTGCTGCCCCCTCCTCTGCATCCTCTACTTTAGTCACCGTGAAGTGCGGCATTGCTACAGTTAGGAACGTGTGTGCTCCCCGTGTCGGCTCCTTGCTGTGCCCCTTTCTGACTCTGATCACTGCCCACGGGAGACCCAGGCAGGGAATCGGGAAGTACTTTCAGTTCACGTGACCTGCAGCCCTAAGGGAGGGGAACCTGGAAAACACGCCTTCCAAGGTGGTGTTTACCACTCACTTAAAAGGATTAAGGATTCCACCTCTTGCTTATTTGTTATTAAACTGTGAGAATCACAAGAATGGTTTAGGCTGCTTTCCCAGAGAAGCCAAGGGCTGGAGAGTGGGAAGAATGCTTGAAACTCTGTCCATTGTGTATGCACCCTCTTGTTCCTTTAAGTTATTTGCACATCAAGATCTCAACCTCTGCCCTCACATCTCACAGGACAAAGACTAGGGAGCAATTCATTAAAGACTGGTACTACATCAATTTAGAAAATCAACTATCTGTAAGTTTCTGTTGTTGCTTTATTTCAAAGATATTGAAAACAGTCATGCAAGTCAATGTTTTTTCTTATCTTTCAGATGAGAACATTCATTCAACAAATATTTAATGAATACCTATGCATTTTAGATAAGGCATAGTTCTTCGAGATGTTGTAGGGTATACAAGGACACCCAAGAAGAGACATTAACTTCCCTGAAAGTCCAAATTTGTTTAAAAGAGCTAAATATTTTTAACGAGAAGAGTTTAAACATTATGTTTTAAAGAAAAAACAATCCGAGAAAATCTCTGATGAAGAGGTGTATAGTTCCGTCAGCACACACTTAAAATAACATACTTTTGATATATTTTATCAGATAATTGTATTCTCAGTTGATGACTTTAACTGAGTATGAGGCCCTATCTGAGCAGTCTAACACAGGAGTTCAGTAACTTGAGTGAAAGTGAAGTCTCTCAGTCGTCTCCGACTCTTTGCGATCCCCTGGACTGTAGCCCACCAGGTTCCTCCGTTCATGGAATTTTCCAGGCAAGAAAACTGGAGTGGGTTGCCATTTCCTTCTCCAGGGGATCTTCCCAACCCAAGGATCAAACCCAGGTCTCCCGCGCATTGCAGGCAGACGCTTTAACCTCTGAGCCTTGAGCTCTGTGCTAATTTCCATGTTAATGATGTNCTGGAGTGGGTTGCCATTTCCTTCTCCAGGGGATCTTCCCAACCCAAGGATCAAACCCAGGTCTCCCGCGCATTGCAGGCAGACGCTTTAACCTCTGAGCCTTGAGCTCTGTGCTAATTTCCATGTTAATGATGTAATAGGAGGATTTCGTTGTTAGTAACACCTGACAAGCAAGACTGCACTAAATTTAAAAGAGAATAGTGATGGTTTATAATCCATCCTCATTTATTCCAATATACACCACTACCAAAAGAGAACAAAGCCGATAGCTGTTAAAGACCTACTTGTACACTGCACTGCACTAGAAACTTTTCATTAGGATCTCATTTAATCATCACAAAAACAGAAACATTAGGCTAAGAATTTGCCCAAAGTCACAAAGCTTGTAAATGGTGAAGCCCAAATTAAAAGTCTCCAATACCTTTGATGGTAGTCAGCGTAGAGGTTTCACAGAAAAGAAACTCATACACACTTACTTAAATTTTATTTCAAGGGTTCCTGCATATGATTGGTTTGTAATCTTAGGCTACAAATCAGAATCAGCTGGGAGATGTTAAAACTACTGATGCCTGAGTCCGATCCCAGATATTCTGATATAACTGCTCTGGAGTAGAACCTGGGCAACAGGACTTTGAAAAGTTCCCCCCAAAAGGTTCTAACAGGCAGCCAAGGCTGAGAATCACTATAACCAAAAAAAAAAAAAAGGCTTTGTAGCTACTGAGATTTTTTTCTCTGAGAGAAGCGAAGTAAGTCAGGTATGGTAGTGCCTTTGGTGATTTTTCCATATTAACTACTTGGGTAGCTACTCAACTAATTTACTCAAAGGAACTTAAAACAACTGCCAGATTGTCAAAGATTTCCATATTATATTTGAGGTTTCAAATTTATTAATACTTTAGTGTCACTAGATATTTCCAATGGGATCTTACCTTTTCATATTTATTTTATAAAAAGAGTTGAATTGTACCTAATTTTTTATATAGTCAATGGACAGAAACAAGTACTTGTGTTTATAAATCTATGTGTAGCTTGTACATATAACCCTATGTACAAATGTTATCCTGTCACCTCTCCCCTCTAATACCCCAAACTAAACAAGTAGGAAGGTAACAAATATCTGTTAATCTATAATAGGTGTAATTTATTTAACAATTTAATGCTCTGGAAACCATAATGGTCAGCAAGTTTAAAATAGTTCTCTCCTAGATTGGACTGTAGGTAGTGCAGTATAATAAAAAATTCAAGGCAAAGTTAAAGTAATACAGAAAAGGGTGGGGGGAGTGGCAAGAAGAGATGTGTAAGTTCTGAACAGGAACAGTGGTTAGATAGAGAAGGTGGGATATAAGAAACAGCTATTTAAAGACCAACAAACTAAAACAATGAGGTATACCATTCCATAGCCAGAGTGACAGATAAAACTGGGAAGATGGATAATACCAAATTCGGTGCCGGGTGGGGGGGGCTGTGGAATGGAAGGAACTTTCATACATTTTTAATGAAGTGCAAACTGGTTCACCACTCTGGAAAAGGGTCTGGTACTTATCCCTATAATCCAACAATTGCCCTCCTTAGTATTTACCACCCTGAATTTATCCTGTGAATGACAATATATTCCCACAGGAGGACTTGTATAAGAGTGTTCATAGCAGTTATTAACAATAGCCCGAAACTGGAAACCCAGCCTCAAACAGGAAGTCCACAGAAGAATGAGTAAATAAACTCTGATAGATTCATACAAGGGATTACTACTCAGCTATAAAAAGGAATGAACCAGTGATACCTACAACAATATGGATGAGTCTCAAAAACATTATGTTAAGTTACAGAAGCCTTAAACAAAGAACACATAATACATGAAATAGCCCACAGGAAGAGTGCTGGCAAAAGCAACACGGTGGATAGAAAACAGGCCCGTGGTTGCCTCTGGAGGGATGGAAGTGGGGATTAACTGGGATGGAGCAAAAGAGAACTTCCCAGAGTGTTGGTAATGTCCACGTCTTGACATGGAGTTTAAGAGTTCCACACGTGTATCCATTTGTCAAAATTCAGTCAGTCTTCACTTAAAAGTTGTGTATTTTACTGTATGAAAAGTTTAACTTGAAAGAAAAAAAGCTGCAGATAATGAATTCTATTTAATAGTATGTATCTTGAGGTATTGGGGGAAAATGAACTGATATCCACAATTTTGCTTAAAATGCATATAAATGGATAGACAAGTTGTGACAGGAAAAATATAATAAAATGTTAACGACAGATACTGGGTGGTACGCATATGAGTGTTCACTATAAGTCTTTCAATTTTGTGTATGTTTGAAATTTTTTTATAACAAAATGTTGAAAAAATAAAATTAACTGACACCATTATGAAAATGAATAGGCAAGTNTAAAATGTTAACGACAGATACTGGGTGGTACGCATATGAGTGTTCACTATAAGTCTTTCAATTTTGTGTATGTTTGAAATTTTTTTATAACAAAATGTTGAAAAAATAAAATTAACTGACACCATTATGAAAATGAATAGGCAAGTCAAAGACTGGGAGAAAACATTCATAAAACATATGCCTGACAAAGGACTTGTGGTCTGAATATATAAAAATCCCCAAGAAAAGTGAAAGAGTTAGTCACTCAGTCATGACCGACTGTTTGTGACCCCATGGACTGTAGCCCACCAGGCTCCTCTGTACACGGAATTCTCCAGGCAAGAATACTGGAGTGGGTTGCCATGCTCTTCTCTAGGGGATCTTCCCAACCCACTCAACAGTAACAAGACAGACAACTCAACAGAAAATAAGCAAAAGATTCAAACAGACAATTCACAAAAGAAGCTATATGCTGCTGCTGCTGCTGTCGCTTCAGTCGTGTCCGACTGTGCGACTCCATAGACGGCAGCCCACTAGGCTCTACCATCCCTGGGATTCTCCAGGCAAGAACACTGCAGTGGGTTGCCATTTCCTTCTCCAATGCATGAAAGTGAAAAGTGAAAGTGAAGTCGCTCAGTCGTGTCTGACTCAGTGACCCCATGGACTGCAGCCTGCCAGGCTCCTCCAATCATGGGAGTTTCCAGGCAAGAGTATTGGATTGGGATGCCATTGCCTTCTCTGAAAGAAGCTATATACATGGATAATAATAAGCAATTGAAAAAAACACTCAACACATCAGTGGCCATCAGGGAAATGCAGATTAAAATCACAATTAAANATCATGGGAGTTTCCAGGCAAGAGTATTGGATTGGGATGCCATTGCCTTCTCTGAAAGAAGCTATATACATGGATAATAATAAGCAATTGAAAAAAACACTCAACACATCAGTGGCCATCAGGGAAATGCAGATTAAAATCACAATTAAAACTGTTGGCAAGGATGTAGAGCAAATGTTAATGGAAATGTTGACCACTTTGGAAGAAAGTCTGGCACTTTTCAAATAAATTTAAACACACACCTACTTTATGACCCAGCAATTCCTCTTCTAGGTATTTACCAAAGAGAAATAAAAGCTAAAATCACAAAAAATTTTGAACAAGTATGTACTAGCAGCTTTATTCATAACAGTTCAAACAGAAAACAGCCTAGTAGGTATCCATCACAGGATACACAACCTATAGTATATTCATACAATAGACTATTACCCAATAATAACCAGGAATGGATTACTGATACATTCAACAATAACATGAATGAATCTCAAAAACATTATAAATTATACATTACACATTAATTATACACATACTGAAGTGTTTAAGTGTGAAGCACACTGATGCCTGCAACTTACCTTTGAAATGCTTCAAAAATAGATGGATCATTGGAATGGATGAACATATGATAAAACAAATATAGCAAAATGCTAAATGTAGCCTCCAGAGGACATGGTTATGAATATTTATGATATAATCTTTCAACTTTTATGTATGTGTGAAATTTATCATAAAAAAGTGTTGGAAAAAAATACAATGAACTAAACGAAGTTCACTGAAATCTAAAAAACTTTGGAACAAATCACTTATGGGTCAAATTTCATTTCACATAAAATTTAGGGAGTTGCATAAATGCTTTTCCTGAACTTTGATTCTAGAGTTTTGAACACTGAAATGAAAGTCACCATGCAGGTCTGAAATATTTACATTTTTACATAAAAAAAAAATTCAGGGGAGAACAGATTTGTGGTTGCCAGGGAGAAGAGTGGGTGAAGGAGGGATGGATTGAGAGTTTGGAGTTAGCAGATGCAAACTACTATATAGAGAATGGATAAACAACAAGGTCCTACTGTGTAGCACATCTGTAATGAACCATAATGGAAAAGAATATGCTACATAGCAGAAATTAATGCAACACTGTAAATCAGCTATACATCAATACATTTTAAAAAAAATCTATCGTTAAAAAAAAAAAAATCTATGGTATTTTCATGCAATAAGATACAAGGCCAAGCTAGGGCAAAAAGGGCATTTTATTCTTTAGGCTAAATATTATACATGTTATATTTATTAGTTACTTTCACTAAGACACTTTTCTTGTGACTATGTCTTTTTTTTTTTTAAAGAATCATGACCATTCTTTAAAGAATGGGTCTATTTTGGGTAAAATTTTCAAAGTACAATTTACCACTCTACACTATTCTATTATTAATTTTTAACCATGGTTAACAATTCATGATAGCTAGCATTTTATTTTGTTCAACCCATTTATTAAAAAAAAAAAAAAAGACAAGTTAGCTTCAGTGAAGACACTGGATCAAGTGGAAGTCAATAGGAAATTACTTTCAACAGAAGGATTTTTTTAGTTTGTGATATTTTGTTAAATCCCATCATTAAACACTCAATTTTAGGGGCTTCCCTGGTGGTCTAGTGGTTACGAATCTACATGCCAGTGCAGGGTACATGGGTTCAATCCCTGGTCCGGGATGATCCCACACGCCAGCAGAGCAACTAAGCCTGTGCGCCACAACTACCGAGCCAGTGCCGAGCCAGTGCGCCAAAGCCCATGCTCCCCAATGAGAGAAGCCACTGAAATGAGAAGCATGTACCACAATGAAGAGCAGTCACCTCTCACTGCAATTAGAGAAAGCCCACATGCAGCAACAAATATCCAGTACAGCCAAAAACAAATCTAAAAAAAAAAAACCCACTCAACTTTAGAGCAAATCATATATGTATTTCCACTTAGTTTGAAGAAACTGAGAACTGTACTGTATAAAACCTATGCAAATTACATTGCAAATTATCTTTGGTAAAGGACTATTTTTCTTTAAATTGCCATTCATTATGGACAAAAAAGAAGACCTAAAAAACATAAAATAAAAATTACTAGAAAATGAAATATACAAAACACAAATTCCAATTTTTATTGTTAGATTCAATAGACATAAACTTACTCTAACAAATTGCTAAGCAAGTTCTAAAAACTTAATTTCTGAAATTACCTCCTCATATATGTAAGGAGGTTTATAAATAGCTCATGGTCCAGCACCATCTGCATGCCTCACTCTGAATGGCTCTATTAGAGAATATTCTAAACATTTTATTAGAAGTCAATAGGCAGTTCACTACTTAAATTTGAAAAGCATATAGACTCTCATTATACACAAATTTCCTATTTAACATACTAAGCAAAACCTTTTTCTCCTTCAAATACTGGGGCTGCTGCTGCTACTGCTGCTAAGTCACTTCAGTCATGTCCGATTCTGTGCAACCCCATATACGGCAGCCCACCAGGCTCCCCCGTCCCTGGGATTCTCCAGGCATGAACACTGGAGTGGGTTGCCATTTCCTTCTCCAGTGCACGAAAGTGAAAAGTGAAAGTGAAGTCGCTCAGTCGTGTCGGACTCTTAGCACCCCATGGACTGCAGCCCGCCAGGCTCCTCCGTCCATGGAATTTTCAAGGCAAGAGTACTGCAGTGGGATGCCATTGCCTTCTGATCACAAATTCTAAATTTTGCCTTGCTATGTAGACAACTATACAAAGAATTAAATGAGTCAGTTACTTTGGTGAGGACCAACTATCATGAATAATAAGACATTAAAACTTCTAAATCTCAAAATTACATAAAATTGTCTATGAATGGATTTTTAAAAAATGATATTTATAATGTATTTTGGGACTGATGACTGAAAGACAGTAAATACAAAAAAGACATTATTTTCTGATGGATTCGTAATATTATAGGGTAAGGATAACAAAGAGTTCTCCAAATCAAAACATCAGAAGAATCTCATGCTTTACTGAGGCTGAAGGACTCGTGCATTTATTCAATATGCCATATGCCAGGAAAGAGGAATGCAGTGGAGAAGACGACACTCTTCCTGCGCTCAAGGAACTTGCAGACTTATTATCCTATTAACTACATAATAACAAGCAATATAAAACCAGGAGTGTAATTTATAGAATCAATCTTGAGAGCACAACAGTACCACCTTGCCCAGTTTCTTCTGTAGAAACCTTAAGCAGTGAGTCTTCATTAAAGGAAAGAATAACGGTTGATGGCTAGTGCTAGTTTGAGAGCTATGCCATTCATTTTGGCTACTGATCCAAATATTAAAGAAGGCATTATCAAAAGCCTTTTAAGTACTTAAGAGCCCTCAGCTTCTACTGTTATTTTTTTTCAGAGTATTGCAATTCCCTATATAAGGTTGCTCATCCCAATGTCAATTGTAACCTACAAATGAGAGGCCCCCCAAATCAACCTAAGTATGAAAACATTAACTACTCAGTAACTCAGATTTTCATTTCTGAGGCATGATACTTCATTCATTCATTCTGAAATATGATCTATGGGCTTCTAGTCAATGTTACCAGTAGTACATAGAAAATAAAACTGATATTAAACATTATTAAAACCTAGGACATATTTCTAAAATATAAAGAAAGGAAAATGAAAACATAATTTGAAACAAAATTTTCTTGTTAATTTTTATGTCAGAGAACAAGTATTTTTTTTTATAAATTATTGCTTTCTTTCTCCCCAGCAACAAAACTCCATTTAAAAATAGATCTACTGAGATGACAGGCACAAACTTATTGTTAACATTCAGTGGTCCAGTGGGAACCCATGAGTGTTGGAGGTTAATGCATAATGACAGATGATGCTTTGAGTGGAATTTTTCCTCTCATACAAACAAGTCTCTAATAAAAACACTTTATGTTTAAAAATAAATTAAAATAGATCTATTGAGACAAGGGTCGAAACATGAATATTAATTAACTTTAGATGGCTTCCCTGGTGGCTCAGACAGTAAAGAATCTGCCTGCAACGCAGGAGATCTGGATTTGATCCCTGGGTTGTGAAGATCACCTGGAGAAGTTTTCTTGCCTANATGGCTGCAGTCACCATTTGCAGTGATTTTGGAGCCCAAGAAAATAAAGTCTGTCACTGTTTCCATTGTCTCCCATCTATCTGCCATGAAGTGATGGGATCAGATGCCATGATCTTAAGTTTTTTGAATGCTGAATTTTAAGCCAGCTTTTTGACTCTCCTCTTTCATCTTCATCAAGAGGCTCTTTATTTGCTCTAAAGAGGAACCAGTGGTTAGGATTCTGCCTGCCAATCTACTTTTGCTTCACTGACTACAGTAAAGCCTTTGACTGTGTGATCACGACAAACTGAATATCTTGCATGGATTTCTCAAGGCCATATAAATATAATAAGGCTTAGCTATGGAGCACCAAAAATACAAAGCAGAAGACTGAAACCCAGCTCTCAGTTAAAATAACAGGAAATTTTAAAAAGAAAAATACCATGGGATTTCCCTCGTGGTCCAGTGGTTAAGACTTCTTGCTCCCAATGCAAGAGGCATGAGGTCAATCCCTGGTCAAGGAACTAAGATCCCACATGCACCCAGCATGGCCAAAGTACTCTCCCTGCCAGGAAAAAACAAAACCACCCAAAACAAAAACTAAAGTTAGGATTAAGACCTAAGTATATACCATTTCCTAACAACTTAATACTGCTTTTGTTTTCATTTTTCTATCCTGTCCAAATACAAAAACATAAATTTTAAGAAGAAAAAAGCTTTAGCCCTTACATTTTTTTCAGTTAAGAGACCCAGAGGTAACTTCAAATTTTGCATAGCTTTTCAGATTGACTTATTTACAATATTGGTTTGATTCTGATATCTTAGTAACTGTTAAGTTCTACCTGTGATTTAAGTAGATTAAAAATTTTCAAAAGTAAGATGCACTTGAGAATCAGAAATGTAAAAAACTTGACAAATGAACACTTTAGAACTGAGCAAATACAGTAATAACATTTCCTATTAACCAATTACTGAACTTCTGCAGCTAAAGCAAGGTGCTGTGTGTGTGTATGTGGTCTATGCTTTGCAGTTTTGTGCTCATAACTTTATACATCACTGCAGGGATTCTACAAAGTACACCAAAGCACTAATAACAAGGTTTTGATGGAAAATATCTTCTTGGTTTTCCACTTACTTCTAAAATTTCATTAAAATAATACACTGTTTTACACAATCACAAAATAAAGTGCTTTCATAATTCCTATAATACAGCTCTCCAAATTTTCATATCTACTGCTAAGAAACACATCACTAAGAATTTAAATGCATAGAATGTGCATTACTCTGAGTCAACAGGCCCACCAGGTGAAGCTATGCAGCTTACACCAGGCCAAAAGGGCAAGGAGCGGGGACTGAAATCCAATTTGCCCTTTTCCAGTGAAGCTTGCAAAGGCGGCCATTTTAGGTCTGGCTAGTCCAAAAGCATTTATTACACAGAGGAAGAAAAAAGAGCAGCTTCGATCCAAGTTTACAGCAAAATATCGTCCTTCTAGGTCAGCACAAATTGCTTTAAAACACTCCTCTTATTTGAACAGGTTTAACACTGAAAAGCATGACTATATAAGATTCTTAGGTTCCCAGGCCCTCTTCCTTCTCTTCCATTCCCAGTACAGATAATAGCAAAGCAAAGTTTATGAGAATCCCTCAAAAATGCAAATCAAAACTGCAAATGAGGTATCACCTCACACCTGTCAGAATGGGCCTCATCAAAAAGTCTACAAACAATAAATGCTGGAGAGGGTGCGGAGTAAAGGGAACACTCTTGCACTGTTGATGGGAATGTAAATTGACACAGCCACTATGGAAGACAGTATGGAGATTCCTTAAAAAACTAGGAATAAACCCACCATATGACCCAGCAATCCCACTCCTAGGCATATACCCTGAAGAAACCAAAATTGAAAGAGACACATGTATCCCACTGTTCACTGCAGCACTATTTACAATAGCTACAACATGGAAGCAACAAAGATGTCCACTGACAGATGAATGGATAAAGAAGTTGTGGTACATATATACAATGGAATATTACTCAGCCATAAAAAGGAACACGTGAGTCAGTTCTGATGAGGTGGATGAACTAGAACCTATTTTACAGAGTGAAGTGAGTCAGAAAGATAAATATCGTATTCTAATGCATATATACAGAATCTAGAAACATGGTACTGAAGAATTTATTTACAGGGCAACAATGGAGAAACAGACATAGAGAATAAGACTTATGGACATGGGGAGAGGGGAGGAGAGGGTGAGACGTATGGAAAGAATAATATGGAAACTTAATATTACTATACGTAAAATAGATAGCCAACAGGAATTTGCTGTATGGCCCACGAAACTCAAACAGGGGTTCGGTATCAATCTAGAGGGGTAGCATGGGGCGGGAGATGGGAGGAGCTTCAAAAAGAGAATATATGTATATCTATGGCTGATTCATGTTGAGTTTTGACAGAAAGCAACAAAATTCTGTAAAGCAATTATCCTTCATTAAAAAATAAATTAAAAAGAAAAAAGAAAAATAAACATGCCTCTGACAAGAAAAGAAAAAGGCCTCTGATGCAAAGAATTCGTGAGGAGATAGGAGAGACCACCCAGGATAAAAGGTAAGAAGTTGAAGTAATCACTCTTCCAGTCACTAATATTTAATCAGATATCTAGAGTATTCTAGGACAGACTCTATAAAAGAAAGTCCTTTCTATTAAGTCTATTTCTGGATTTCAGTCCAACTTTTTAAAAGCTTGTATTACAGATATTTTCAAATATACACAAAATCAGAGAAAACAGTAAGATGAATTCTCATGTACCTTTTACTCCAATTCAACAAATCATAAATGTTTGCCAGTCTTGTCTATCTCTCAAATTTTATTTTCTTGGTATGAGGGAAGGGTGGAGTACATTTCATTTCACCTGTTAATATGTCAATATGTATCTCTATAGATCAGGGCTTTCTATTACCACAGTGCATAAATATACCTAAGAAAATTCATGATAATTCCTTAATGTTTAATATTAAGTGCATGGTCATGTTTCCCTGATTTTCTCCAGTCTTTTTACAGTTGTTTGTTCACATCAGAATCCAAAAAAAGTCCACACGTGTATTTGGTTGATAGTCTTTTAATCTGAAACAGCCTTTCCCCCTTTCCATCAATTCCTCTTTCACCCCATTCACTTATTTGTTGAAAATTCTAATTATTCAATAAAATTATTCAATAAAATCCACACTCTGGATTTAGCTGATTGCTACTTGCGGTATAAAATATTGATAATACATTATACAATTTAATCACTAACTGTGCAGTATTGAGGAGACTTGGTCTGTAACCAAAATGTTTCACACAAGTGATGATCTGTCTTTAAAAAAAATGGGGGGTGCAAATTGAGCTTGGGGGAAAAAAACCTACCAGAGGATGCTATTATGAAAATTAAGAAGGTACCAAATCCACATGTTTTTACAAAACTATCCCCTTTACTACCTTATACACTGTTAGTTATAGCTCTTTATTAGTGTATCAAAGTGAAATGGACAGTATTCAATAATCATATGAAAGGTATATTTAAAAGAAAGTTAATAGCCACCTATAATTGTCAATACAATGTAATTCACTTAGTTTTGTTTGGTGCAAAAAACTAGACTTTTTTTCAAAAGCATAAAAATAGTGCTTGGTACTTTGAAACGTGTTTTTATGAGGGGCAAAAAAAAAGCTTTCCGATTTTATTCTGATTCTTAGTCAAACATTATTTTACCCCAGCTCGAGAGACTGATATGATTCCTAATAACACAGAATTGGTGGATCAGTAGAGTGGGCTTAATGTCCATGTGTAATGTAATGGTGCCAAGTGCAGATAAATATTTGTTAAGGCCTATCAGCATTTAAGGAAAAGACTGCCAGGCCTTATCCACTTGGTGAATGTCGACTTAGCCTTTGAAGCCCACTTATAGTAGGAAAATTCTTCACATATATATTACATTAATCCCTCTTTCCTTTTGAGCTATGGTCCCCAACTCTGGCTGAAGAGCTTTTAAATACTATGGACAAACAATGTTGCCTGCTGTATCAGTGAACAATGGCTGTTGAGGCCATCAAGACATCAGTCATTGCAGTCACCTCCAAAGGTGCACCTTGAGGGGATTCAAAATGGAGAAAAACAGGATACTGGCCCTAGACAGCTAAGGTGCATCTCAAAGGAATGACTTCAATAAGCCCAGAGTTTTGCATCTTCTCATACATAGAAAAGCACTAAATTTGTTAACTTGAGATGTCTAGTTTTCCTTAACAAGCAGTAATCTTTTGATGTTTCAACTATTTGGTTTTTTGGCAAAAAGTCCTATATATCCTGGCTCCTCCATTTCCCCCTCCTTTATAGTAGTCCCTTAGGGCTTATTGAGAGGCTATCTTTGCGTTGAAGTCCTCAGTAAGTCTGCCAAATAAAATATAACTCTCAACTTTTAGGTTGTGCATTTTTTTTTTTAATTAACAACATTATGCTCTGAAGATACAAAGACAATTTGGTGTCCCTGTCCTTAAGAACTTTACAGCCTAACTGAAATAGGCACTATAGAAGTAGTCTGTGTAAGAGATGTAGGGACTTAAAAGATCTGATCTATCTGGATTTGAGGTTGAATGAGACAAGGTGTCAGAGAGAGGTGACCCCATGAAGGAGGGGCTTATCTAAATTACTCTCGCCTCTCTAGCAGCTAACAACCATCAATAAAAATTTGGTGACAGCCAGCCTCAAAGTACACTTAGAGCTTCTTGACTCAACTGGCTTTTATTTTTACTCCACCTCAGAAACCCACTCCCAAGGCTGTACACTAGGATCACACTGGAACTGCTTCACCTCTGAATACATTAAGCCCAACTTTCAAACATCTGATCACAGTCTTTAACCCTTCTACATCTTTCACTACCATTTTACCCGTCAAGTCCTCCAGTCTCTCAGTTCATTATTTTCCTTTACTGTATTTTTCTACTGTATTATTCTAAAATTTACTTTTTCTCTTTTGTATTTTGATGTGCACTTCTCTTCCTACATTTATCATACAGCATTTTAATTTATACAAAATTTTGTTTGCTTTCTCTATTAGAGCATAACTTTCCTTAGAACAGTAATGGGATTCTTTTTCTCAGTCCGGCATCCTTCACACCCAGAACAGGTCTAGCCCATAATAATTGCTCAGTAAACACTGGTGCAAGCATTCTTGTCATTTTCACCACTATTTCTATGAGCTCTCCAAAGGCAGAACCTATACTTTACCTGACTATTCAGTAAAATGGGGTTTGACCTATAATTTCTACTGGAGTGCCTCATACATATTGGAGCCCCCAGGAGCATTTGTTGAACTGGAAAAGGTTGACATGTTATTAGAGCCTGTATAAGACATATAAAGATATGTTTTCTGCTCTATCTTGGCATTATTATTTTAGTAATCATTTAAGTTAACCAAATAGTTATGATACCAACGTAAAAAATGTTCATTGCGGCAGAGGCAAACAGAAAGCCATGGACAGAGAGGTCAGGAGGCCTGCACTTCACTCTCGGCTCTGCCACTCATAATCTACAAAGAGCCATCTCTGTAACCCTTAGTTTCCTCATTTATTAAAATGGGGTTTGATGAGAATTTGACTCTTGATCATCTGAAAGTTCCCTAACTAATATGCTATGGCTACTAAATTTTTTTTTTTTAATTAAAAGTGATACACTCTCAGATTTCCCTAGTGGTACAGTGGCTAAGAATCTGCCTGCTAATGCAGGGGACATGGGTTTGATCCTTGGTCCAAGAAGATTCCACATGCCACAGCAACTAAAGCCCATGTGCTACAACCACTGAAGCTCTCAGGCCTAGAGCCTGCACTCTGCAACTAGAGAAGTCACCGTGGCGAGAAGTCCATACACCACAATGAGGAGTCCCCACTCAACGGCACAGAAGGCCCTCAGAGCAGAATGAAGAGCCAGCACAACCCAAAAGAAAAAAAGAAATGATTTTTTTAAAGGTAGAGTTTCTTATATAAAGAATAAAAGTGATACACTCTCAATGTAAAACATTGTATATGCCTTACTGAATTGCTTAAAGGGAAATTCCTTCTCTCCGCTCTGTTTTCATAACTCTGGAGACGTCCAGTCTCAAAAGTTCCTTCTGTACATTTAAAGCATTCCTCTTGCACAAGCAAGTATAGTGCTAAGATTGTTGATTTTATTTACCAGCTTGACAGTCCTAGAAATTCTAATGGGACAGTGACAAAATGAAAAAGAACTATAAATACTTTGATAGCAGAAAGATAATTACTACTCAAGAGGCTAACAGTAGAAAAAAATTAAAATACAGACAGAAATATTTAAAACTTCATGTGTCACCCCTCCTTGGTTGTGTAATGTGATGTTAATAAAGGTATATGACAAGATAATAAACGGAAGGTGGGAAGAAACGTGGGAGGCAAGGGAATTGTGGAGAAAAGAGAGAATCATACCAATGTTGCAATCACTAAAGGACATAAAAAAGACGAAAATAATAATAATAATACAATTATAAGTGGCAAAACAAGAAACAATTCTGAAATATCTTATGAGCATATGGATAGAGTCAAGGAAGTAGTCGTTTTCTTTTATTAAATCCAGCCCAGAGACAAATGTAGATTAACACATGTCCTTGATTTTCTTGACAAAAGCATTCTTTGAAGTTTGAAAGTGAAAGTCACTCAGTCGACTCTTTGCAACCCCTGGACTGTATAGTCCATGGACATCTCCAGGCCAGAATACTAGAGCCTTTCCCTTCTCCAGGGGATCTTCCCAACCCAGGGATCAAACCTAGGACTCCCGCATTTCAGGCGGATTCCTTACCAGCTGAGCCACAACATCTAAGTCTAATAATGGCATCTGCATATTACAAAACCAAAGGTAAAAGATGTATTTTTCTAACCAGTTCCCTCCATGGTGTGGGAAATATATCACAGGATGATTGCCATCATAAGAATTTTTTTTTAAGATAGTAAGAAAAAAAATAGGTCACTGGGAAAGTAGGAAACTCATTTCCCAAGAATACTCTAGGAAAAAGTGTGATCTAATGGCTGGACTATTAATTTCCCTTTCATCTAGTACCAGAAATTAAACATTAAGGAATATGTTAGATAGAGGACCAAGCTTTAACTCCAGTACCCACCTAAACAAGATAGATTTCACCTAGACAAGTCTCAGTTTTACCCTTATGGTGTAAAGTGATACCACTGTAGACCTTAAAGAACGGCTTATAGATAAGAAGAGCAGCCCAGATAAGGATCCTGTCTCTGCAAGGTTAATACATTACTGATATGTCTACTTTTAGAAACAACAAAAATACAATTCTATAATACAAAACTTGCAAACCTATCAACACTTAACTATAAATTGTGAATGTGTGTCAGTCATGTCCAACTCTTTTGCAACCCCATGACCTGCCAGGCTCCTCTGTCCAGGGGATTTCTCAGGCAAGAATACTGGAGTAGGTTGCCATTTCCTACTCCAGGGGATCTTCCGGTCCCAGGAGTAGAACCTGTGTTACCTAATAACAATTACAGGCTTTCCAAGTGGCTCAGTGATAAAAAACCCGCCTGCCAAATAGTAGACTTGAGTTTGATCCCTGGGTTGGGCAGATCCCCTGGAGAAGGGTAAAAACTTAAACTAAAATTTAGAATGTGGAACAAGAGAAAATGATCAATTATTTTATTTCCATAATGTAATTTTAATACCATGATACATAACATAAACTCTGTTATGAAGGTGAAAATTGTTAAGTCCAGGAATTGACCTGTAAGGTCTTCATAAAAAAAAAAAATTAGTCAAAGACTATACACTAGCAAATCTACCTTGTCTCCTTACACTAAAACACACTAAACAGAAATAAGGAACTAAAAGTATTTTGGTTTCCTGCGCTCTGTAGGTTAGAAGGAACAATATTTCCTGATACCGGAAAATAGCAAGTCAGTGGCTGAAGATGGTTTTCAAATGTGGGTAGAATATCATTTTAAGAGCTTTTAAAATTCTTAAGAGAATTTTCATTACCAGAGACATCTATGTTAGAACACAGCATAAAACTAATATAAAGCAGTATGGTATTTCTCAAAATTTTCTACTTTAGTCCAAAAAATGTTATGACCTGTTTTATTTCATCATCTCTTTCTCACTANTAAAATTCTTAAGAGAATTTTCATTACCAGAGACATCTATGTTAGAACACAGCATAAAACTAATATAAAGCAGCATGGTATTTCTCAAATTTTTCTACTTTAGTCCAAAAAATGTTATGACCTGTTTTATTTCATCATCTCTTTCTCACTAAGTGCAATGGAAATCTCCAAGCCTGTTGACACAAATTGCTTTAGGAGGCTAAAGGTCTGCAGTGGTCAATACAAGTCAAAAGTGGCTCATGTGCTGTTCCTGACTACAAAGGTTTAATACTCAGTGCATGCCATCTAAAGTTCAAAATGAAACCAAAAAAAAAATTTATGTGGAATCAGGCCCTAAATGCCTCTTTAGAATTCTCCCCTGGAGAAGGCAGCCCACTCAGATCTACCCACCCTCACCCTGACTGAGCTTAGCTACTGGAACAACTGCCTCTGTAAAAATATAAATTTTTAAAAAGAAATTTTGTGATACAGTATCTGAAGTCTCTTTAGGAAAGCCAATAACTAAGATATGATCAATAACTCACCTTAAAAGCAAACTGTCACAGTTAGACTCCCAAAGCCAACTCTCCACTAAATTTTACCATTTAGGATTCTCTTTCCTGAAAATGATTAAATTCTTTGATACTCATCCTTAACCAAAAGATATATTTCAAGTTTGAGAAAAAAAACGAGGAAGTCAAAACACAACCACTTTCCTTCTTGCCATATACCTTCAAACACACCAAATTACTACAGCAGAGATTCGCTATGCAAACCATTATCCCAAAGGGTTCCTCAACATCTCAAAAAGAGGTTCCTTGGTTCCTAATGAATATTCTATAATGGAAACGTGATCTCTTGGTATATTTTCATCCTGGACAAACAAGTCAGTAATGGATATATTTTGTTATCTATGTTTCTACTCACCCTCAGTTACATCTTGGGGGTTAGATGTCCGGTCACTGGCTGGATCCAGTGCAACCGTTGCCAGGGAAGTGGTGGCTCCAGACATCTCACTCATAGGCTCACTACGGCTGGTTTCCGGCACGCTTTCGCGGGAGCTAAATCTTACTCGGGAACTGGATCGAGAGCTGAGGTCCGGACTGGTGTCTGACAAACCTGGAATGTCATCGATCTTTGTTGGTGTCACCATGAACCGAACTGAAGCCATCTTGGTGGTGGTTTCTGGAGGATGCATTATTTTTCTTTTCCTTTATAAGGACAAGGAAAAAAGAAAAACCCTGCAAAACCCTTCCTCCTTTGCAAGCTACTTCTGATTGCAAAAATAGAAAAGATAACTAAAAACACGAAAAACAACCTTCAGTTACCTTGATTTACACCACACGAAAAGCCACTACATATAAGGACCCTTCTATTCAAGAATTCAAGCTGTCCTAAAAAGTGCACTACCAACAGTTGGAAAAAGAAAAAAAGACCAAACGATGCCAATCTCGTGTAACTTCGTTTCTTCAGAATGAAGAGATACCTAGTTATCTCCTCTGGTCCAGGGATGTGGGCTCAGGGCCATTGTCAGAAAAGCAGGTGACGAAGCCTTTCTTCCCTCGACTCTAAGGTTTCGGCCGAGGTAGTTAGTCCTTTTTTAATCTGTAAATGTCCCACGGTTAGTTGAGCAAAGTGAGCACAAGCCCACCCTTATCAGACGAATACAGCATAGATCAGCTTGCGAAACGGTGTATACCCGGCCACCTGTTGTGTATCAGGTGAATACCCCACAGGTCTGGCTGGGAGGAGGTGTGTGTAGAGCCACCCGATGTTTCTGAGGCCGATAATCCACTTGGGTCTGGTGGGAGAGGTGCGCACGCATAACGGGAAAAATAATCGCACACTCCGGCTGGAGGAGAATGAGAGAAGGGTGAGCAGAGGAGGCTGCAGGGGAAGAGCGGATTTCTGCCTTCAAGAGGCCTTGCGGGGCTGGCCCGCCCGCTCTTCTGGCAGAAAGGTCCCTAGGATCTGGGAGGAGGCGGCTAGCTGATCGAGACTCCGCGCGGACTGCAGCTCGGGGTCGAGGCAGGTCGCTGCTCGTCAGTCCATCAAGCCCCCGACTGGCTCACTCGGTTTCTCTTGCGCGTGACAGGACGAGCCACCCCTTTGCCGAAGAAGCTCTCTCCCCTACCAGAGCCCCGGCGCAAGGTCAGCCCTCGCTGTTCTTCCTTCGGGTTCTAACTGAAGAGGAGGTGGCCTCAGGCTGGCCCTGGCTGAGCCGGAGAGAGCAGCGAGGATGTGAGTAGGAGGAGGTCGCAGGTGCGGGATCTCGGCGCCAGCTGATGCGGGTGCGCGCGCAGCTGTTGTTTATGAGCCGGTAACTGTTTCCGAGCCACGGCGCGCGCAGGACGGCTGGAGCTGCCGGGGAGGGCGCCCCCTCTTTGGCCAGACGCCAGAGATGCAGTTACGTGACCTCGCCGCCCCCGGCCCCCGGCCCGGCGGGCTGGGCCCGCGCCGCCGCAGCCCCGCCCTTTCCTCCCCGCTCGTTCCTCATTCGAGGTTAACGGTCCGAAGAGAAGCCTAGGGGAGCGGTCGGAGGGCGGCACCGTCCCCAAGAGCGTCTGAAAGCCCCGCCCAGTCTCTGCAGCCCGCGAGGTGGCCGAGAGGGCTGCGCGCATGCGCTCGCTCAGGTTGCGGCAGGGGTTGGGCCCGTGTGGGAGGCCCGGAGCACGACGGGAATTGTAGTTGGGTGCGGGGGGGGGTCTCAGCTGCGTGTGTTTCTAAAAACAAATGCTTTTCCTTCTAGGTTCTGCTGTCTTGCACTAACTCTAGAGGTTGAAGGATTTCGGGGAGCAGTGGGTACCCCATGCTCTCAAAACCGCAAAAACCATCTCTACTGAATAAGAGCATCCTGAAAATACCATTCATAATTTCTTTAAAAATCACGAATCTCACACCATCATATACCTCCAAAATATATGGTATATATTGGATATGACCCTCATTGGAGTTTTTATGCATTGGTATATCCCAAAGCATTGTATGCTCAAATTTATACATAATGTGTGCTACATTTTCTATTTGCTGTCTTTTGGAAAAAATGCTGGTTTTTACAGGTATACACCTATCAAACATTCCTATTGTACACGTTACATATATACAATTTTGTGTTTTACCTCAGTCAGACTGAAAGCTCCGTTAAAAAAACCATCTTTTAGACATGAAGATGACATTGAGATACTTTCTCTTGACGCCAGTGTTTTCTCTGCTACTGCCACCGTATTTTCCCTAGCATGTTTATTTAATGCGTGAATAGAGGTGTTCAATAAATTTGACTCATCAATGTTTTGTTTGCAAGTTATTTCCTAGAGCTGTGACCAAGACTTTTTCTTAATTATAATTTTTCCTAACTTTATTGACATATAGTTCATTTACAATGTGCAATCTTTGCTGTACAGCAAAGTGATTCAGTCATACGCATAGAGATTTAAAAAAATATTTCTTTCCATTATGGTTTATCACAGGATACTGAACATAGTTCCCTGTACTATATGCAGGGCCTTGTTTATCAAAAGTCATTTAAAGTCAACAGCCTGGGGCCTTACTTTGCCTGGTCCTTGCTCAGCACAAGTAGAAATGTTTAACATCATTCTTAATAATAGATGAGAACAGTACTGAAGACCTGAGCCAGGAAATCTCCTTTTATCAAATGACACAAAGTCCAGTCTGGTTTAAAAGATACAGGTAACAAAATGTAAACTAGATTCCTATTTAAAATGTAAATCTCCTCAAAGCTTGATTCTTTATAAAGCCTGTGATACAGATTCAGGCTTCCAGTTTTCTTGCAGAAGCAAGAAATTTAGCTCCCTGATCAGTTTTCTTTTTAGGCAGGCCTGCTGTTCAGTCTTAATAGACATTCCCCTTATTAAAAAAAAAAAAAAAAAAATCCTAGATTTCTACAACATTGAATTTTCTTTCATTCCACTGTGTATTTTTCATTCACTTTATACTAAAGAGTCTCCCATTTCTGAGAACATCTCAGATACCTAGGAGATCTCTTAAGAAAAAAATCTTCGCTATATACACACCAATTTGAATTTTCCTTAGTCTACACAGTAGGTGGTATCGAAAATGCTAATACTTTTTTGGTGAGTAAGGGTAGCTTTTAAAGACAGAATCACAGTCTGCATTAAAAAAAAAAGATAGGATTTGCTTATTTTTTTAGCCACCCCATGCAGCAGCAGAAGCTGGGAGTCCTAACCACCAAGAATTCCCCTGAAGTTAGTTCTTTAAACACTTCCTTAGCAGAACCTTTTTCCCTAGTCATTTGCAGAATTTCTAGCTTTTCTTCAAACATTAACCTCTAATAGGACAGGACAACTTTTTACAATCTCTTTAATTCTAAGAGCCTTAAGTGAAGAGGCTAAGAAAAATTGCTTGACAGAAAATAAGTATCCCATTTCACCATTCTCATAATAGAACAGGAAATCAGGTCTTTTATTAACTATGTATGACCCAAGTCTTTAGTTTTTTTTTTTTTCCTCTCAACAGTCAACTATTCTGAACTTTTCTGCTGGGACAGTCAGACATCAGCGTCAGTGAGAAACATATTTACCCCTTTCCAGGGCCAGTCTTGATAAATTTGGGCTGATGTATGTTACTGTGGCACTAGGCAAACATTCAATTCAATGTCAAAAGCCACAAATAAGTTCAGGAAGTACCCAACTGACTTGATAAGGACAGGAAGAAGCAATCATTTTTTTTTTTAATAAAATTTTTTTTTAAACTTTATTTTACTTTACGCAATCATTTCTTGAATGCCTGTATTTTGCCTCCTCATCCCTATGCTATGAAGAAATTGGATTACAAATTTATGGTTGCCCCATGGTAGAAGCTCATGGCCTAAGAAATCTTGCAGGATTAAAAGAAAATCCTCCAAGATAGTTCCAGACGGGCAGTAAAAATGCATAAAGGCAATCCTATTCACAATGGTTGGATGAATTAAGATCCATCATTGAACTCTATCAATTTTAGGGGTGGAAGAGTATTTAGGAATGATGAGAAAAAGGGAACTAAACAGGTTGACTTTCTCAAGAGTTATAAACAGAGTTATAAATTCACTCGTTTTCTAGCTTCCAATTCAACATCTTCCTCCTCCCATATAGCTGCTATTATTTTTCAAGTAACTCTTTCATTTTGAGTGAAACAAGGGACAAAAAATTACTTCACTGACAACACGGGTATTTCTTACTGAATGCTAACAGTTGCACAAGTCTTTCTCAAGCTTTCTTCCCCTACCCCAGCACCCTGCTATGACTCACAGCACAGCATGATTGCTACTACAGCAGTCACCTAAGTTTCTCTTCCAAGTGGTCTTGTTGTATCCCTGGGGTACTCTTCCCTCTCATCTCCCTCGTTTTTTTTTTTTTAAAGCACTCCTTTCTTCCCACAACAAACAAACTAACAGCTCTTTGAAATCATTTTAATAACCTGGCAGTGATTCAAAGTACGAAAAGATTCAAATATCTCCCCTTGGACGGGGGTGCTACCATGACTGCTTCACAACAAGCATGATCAAAGGCAAAGATGAGACCGGATTCCAGGGGCAAGGGTCGGAGCCAGCTTCCAGGCTCACAGACTGAAGAGCCTGGCTGCAGAGTCTCTCAGGTGCTGGCAGGCAGAAGACACATGAAATGTTAAGACATCCTCAGAGGACGGGGCGCGGCTGCTGGGTCATGAGCACCTTGAAGCGTTTCTTGATGGTGATTCGGTGTCGAGAGTATTTGTCGTCTGGGGAGAATCGAGCAGGGTGGGCCGAGCACGTCTGTTGTCCCATAGGATCAAGCTTCTGCTCGAGGAAGAAAGAAAGAACATAGTCTCAGCACTGGAATGGTGGGAAAACGCAATCCCTGGCTTCAAAAGGGAGATGGAGGCTGGGATGGGGAGTTTAGTTCACTTGCTCAGTCGTGTCCGACTTTTTGCGACCCCATGAACCGCAGCACGCCAGGCCTCCCTGTCCATCACCAACTGCCGGAGTCTACCCAAACCCGTGTCCATGGAGTCGGTGATGCCATCCAACCATCTCATCCTGTCTTCCCCTTCTCCTCCCGCCCTCAATCTTTCCCAGCATCAGGGGCTTTTCAAATAAGTCAGCACTTCGCATCAGGTGGCCAACGCATTGGAGTTTCAGCTTCAACATCAGGGGCCGCGCAAAAACGGCAAACAAGAAAACAGGAGACACGACGGTAAGATCTAGAAGCCACGCTTTTCTGCTTCCATTAATTAATACCACGCGGGGCTTCTGGAGTTTCTAGTCCCGCTCCCGCCCCCGCCCAAGCAGCTAGGCAACTCACTGCCTTCTCTCGACCGCTCCTTCCAATGACATGCATCGCTAAGCTCACATCCAGCCCGTTTACCCTTCTCACCTTTAGTGTGTAGACCCGCTCTCCTTGCTCGTTGAGGTAATACTGGAGAAACATGATCACACGAATTCAGGACGTTCCAGTTCAGTCCGCAGCTGCCTCTAACTGAAGGCCTCACGTGTTGGTCAATATCCTTCCTGTACAGCCGGAAGTCTCGCTCTGAAAGCACGCCGGGAAATGTAGTCCAGTTTATCTAGACTTTTCTCCAGCCGGACAGAAGGAGGCGCACTAGCGCAGAACGTGACCAGTTGCAACCCAGTTGCAATCTTGCAGGAGTTGTAAGACACGTGCAGTGTGCCCACTGTGGGCCTGATACTGCTAGGGAGAGAGGGGGGTAGGGATGGCTATAGATTAAACATAACTGAATCCTATCCTGCTTTTATCTCAAGATGCACACCCATTTCAGAGGCAATGAGTTTCTAGTACCTGCAGAACTAAAGGCTCCAGGATCCAGAGCCTCCTTTACCTTAGGAAAGAAAGAAGACTTTCTTCCTTCCCCTGTTTTACATCCGGTTCTCTCGCCCTGTTTCAAACATTGGCGGTAAAAATGCACGATGGGTATTCCATATTCTGCACAGCGAAAAGAGCGTGAAGTTATTTTACGAAACCGGTGAAGCATATTTTAGTGGTCGACCCAAGATTCAAACTCAGGTCTCTATCACAAATTCAACTCTCTGTAGTGGTGAGTACCTAATAATAGCGTAATAAGATGCGCCTCTTAGAGGTATGGCGAATTTTTTAAAGAACGTACAAATTCTCTTTATAGGATTCTGGTTTAAAGAAATGAAAATTGGAACCCAGATATCATTAACCGAGGTGATCATTGCGGTATGATTTATAATGGCGAAAACCGTTGGAAGATATATTAGCTTTATAACCAGAAAAACCTTAAAGTTTTTTTTTTTTTTAAGTATAGCTTGTGTTTGCTTGTAATTGTATAAAATATCTCAGTGAGGATCCAGAATAAATCTGGTTTCCTCTGGCATAAAGAGCTCAACTTGGTTCCAGAAGGAGTTGGGGGGAACTTGCTGTGTAGTCTATTTAAAATAGTTTGACTTTTGAACAGTCACGATGTGCTACTCATTTTAAAAATTAAAATTATTTTACAAAATTTAAAACCACAAAAATAATTTAACAAACAAAAAAGACTTCAGAGTCTTGGAATTTTACTCTGAGTGGCAGTTTTTGATTAAGTGGGAAGCTTTTCAGCCCAGGGTAAGGCTGACCCGTCTATGGACTGCAGAGGTGACGGTAATAGTCTATTTGGGAACTACAAAACAGCTTTCTAAGGAAATAATATGCATACAGCAAATCAGCACCCTTGATATTGTGAGACAACCCTAATTTGAAACATTCTGTTCACTTGATCCTTAAATATACAGACTATGTGCTCTGATTTTGGTTTAGAAAATACAACAAACATTGAATTGTCAAGAGTTTGCCACAGTCTGCTGTTAATAGGAAGTCAGGTACAAAACTGAATAGAATTGAAAGGCACAAAACTAGATATATTGGTGAAGAAGTGTATAGTGAACCAAGATGTAAAACTACGTGAGAAATAATTTGCAAGTTGTCCTGAAGAGATACACAGTTTTGTCGCCATACTCTGGTTTGGAGGGAATTCCTGGTTACTGCCTACATACCAGAGTCCTTTGTGAAATATCTCCCTAACTTCACTCCATTTTCCCCTCCCTTCCCCCCACTGTAGAATGATGCCTTGAGTTCTACATTCTAGTTCTGTTTTGATCTGATCTTTACCTTCCCTTCCTTGGATCCCTGTGTTTCTACTGGAGGTTACTCTGTGGGTCCTGGACCTGCCCATCTCATTCTGGAGGCTTCCAGACAGCCGCAGTTAGTGCCCAAACCTGAGACGATGTCTTCAGATGGAGGTGAGTCTGCCGGTAGAGGAGGGTCCCCTGCCACCCTCCTTAGCAATTCAAAACTTGATACTTTACCTGGGGACGAGCTCTCAGGACTGACCTAGAGGGATGTGAGAACATCAGACACCAGGAGAGGCATCACACTGGGGGAGGAAATGGTGCTGTTAATACTAGGGGTTGCAGAAGGAAGGGGGCCTCGTGGGTGGCAGATCAGAGCACCTCTGAGGAAAGTGCTGAGTAGAGAGAAGGGATGGGAGTTAGCAACTTGCTTCTCTGGAAGAGGGATACCTTCAACACGTGTTTGTGTGGCAGGGGCAGGGAAGTGTGCGGTATGGGAGTCACAGGGGGGTTCCAGGGGAAGGCCCAAGTTCTGGTGTCTTCTTTAGGCAATTGGAGGCTGCTCTAGAATTTGCCCTGAGACAACTGATCTAGGGCCGCTCTCAATCTTACTGGGTGTAGGGAGTGGAAGCCTTGTCTGGAAAACTGTTCAGTGGGGCCATCTGTTGCCAAGTCCGTCAAGAACTGTCCTCCCGGAAGCTAGATAAGGAGGTGCAGTAAGTGCCTCTGCTCAGAGCCTCCTGGCTCCTTCCAGCCCCAGCGGGGGCTTCTCTTTTTGTGCAGGGAGCAGTTTTCCTTGCTTTCCCAGGGTCAAGCAGAGATGAGGAGTGGGGCTTCCCTGAGACGCTCTGACTTTCTGCCTTTTGCCGAACTCAGGCCTCAGACCCATTTCACTGTGTTCCGTTCTTCAGGGAGTATTCCTGGTCCTCTGCTCTGTGCCTGAGGTGAAGAGTCTGCTCGTATTCCCTGTCTCCTTGAATAGTCAGGAAGTGGCAGAACCTAAACGTTGTTAATTTGCCAGCAGAATAACCTATCTAAGAGGAGGAAGAGAGCAACCTGAAATTAGGCAGATGATCTGTTATTATTGAAAGTCCTAGGAGACACATGTCCTGATTAAGTACACGTTTTAATATATTTATCCTTGGTCTCTTTGACTAGAGTCCACATAGCCCCTGAACTGTGTCTCAGACTTCATGGTCAGTGCCTTTCAAAAGTGGACCCTAAATTTCTGGCATTAGGAGTTTCAAGCAGAAGGATCACAGATAAACATTATAGTATGTCTAGCATCTACTTAAAGCTCTGGAAACCTCCCTCCCCGCACTGCCCTCCCTTAATTTCCTGGCTCTTACCTCTAGTCATTCCTGGCTGCTAAGTAGCAAAATTTCTGGGAACAAAACCTCTAACCCACACTTCCCCTCCTGGGAAGAGTGCTTCTGTGAGTGGTGGCAGGGACCACAGAGAAGCTGGGAGCAGGGTCCAGGTGGCTTGAATGTGTTTGGAATGTGCCTGTATGCCGGGTGGCATGTGTTATGGAGTATGAGCTCGTGGGTCCAAGGTCACTGCAGCTTCCCTAGTGCAGTCATTCTCAACAGGGAGTAAGGGACATCAGAAACACTTGGGGTACATTTGCAAATACACGCGTTCCCACTCACTTGCTGAGAATCAGTGCTCTGCTTCTTCAGGGACTAGGGTTGAACTCAGATGACCTAGCTCTTGGTCTCTTTTTCTGCTACTCTACCCCCTCTTTTTGTCTCTACAGCATCTCCATTGCCAGGATCGGACATGGCCATGAATCCTGGCACCGCCCTGTCTCCTTTCACTGCACTTACCTTCCCCCAACCTGCTCCTGGCCCATCAGACCCACCACCATGGGAGCCGCCCTCGCAGCCCCCTGTGCCTTCAGCATTCTCTCCAGGCAACCCTCTGGTGCTCTCTGCTTTCCCCAGCTCGTTGTTGGTGACCGGGGATGGGGGCCCTGGCCCCAGTGGAGCCGGAGCTGGCAAAGTCATTGTCAAAGTCAAGACAGAAGCGGGGTCAGCTGAGCCCTCTCAGACTCAGAACTTTATCCTAACACAGACCGCCCTCAGTTGGATTGCCTCTGGTGCTCCCTGCGGGGGTCCTGAGAGTCCTGCCCCCGGGCTCCTGACAGCCTCTAATGTGAAGACCCTTCTGCCCACTAAGGCTGTTGGGCTGAACCAGGAAGGTGTCCCATGCCTTCCTGCTCAGGCTCCACCAGCTGCCCAACTGGCCTCCGTCGTACCCCCAGAAAAGGCTTGGCCAGGGCCACAAGGGACAACCGGGGAAGGAGGTCCTACGGCCACCCGACCCAAGCCCTCACTGGGCGACCTCTTCTATACCTCCAAGGGTGTTTATGAGAACTTCCGGCGCTGGCAGCGCTACAAAGCCTTGGCACGAAGGCACTTATCCCAAAGTCCTGATGCAGAGGCCCTTTCCTGCTTTCTTATGTAAGTGGGGAGACCGAAGATTCGTTATCCTAGTCTTTTAAATGAGGAGGGTTTGGGGAAGGACAAAGTGGCTAGGCTATTTAGGGATACTTGAGGGCAGGTCGTGAGGGTGATGAAGATGCTATGAGAATTAAAATAACAATGCAACCAACCTCTTTACCCATGTGCCAGAGGATAATAAGCCTCAGGTGTCTTCTTTCGAGTGATCTTCACAATCCTTCACATTCCAGCAGGCATTTTTCTGGTCATCCTCATTTATGGATGAGAAGGCTGATGCTCAGAGCAGTAATCGGAACCCAGGTCTCTAATAAGCAGTGCCAGGGCCTTCTTGTGCTATTTTACTAGCTTTTTTTCTTTTTTTAAATTATTGTTTATTTTGGCCCATGCTGGGTCCTCGTTGCTGCGAGAGCTATCCTCTAGCTGTGGTGAGCGGGGGCCACTCTCCAGCTGTGGTGCTTAGGCCTCTCACTGCTGTGGCTTTTCCTGTTGCAGAGCACGGTCTCTAGAGTGGGCTGGCCTCATTATTTGCGGCTCCTGGGCTCTTGAGCACAGCTCAATAATTGTGGCAATCAGGGCTTAGTTGACTTGAGGCATGTGGGATCTTCCCAGATCAGGGATTGAACCGTGTCTCCTGCATTGGCAGGCAGATTCTTTACCACTGAGCTACCAGGGAAGCCCTTAATTATCTTTTGACATGGAGTTGAACTGTCCAAACCGACTCGGATGAAGAGAGCTGGGAGGGGAGGATGGTGTGGTGCCAGGCCATGGAGCTCATGTGCCACCCTATTTACTGTCCTGTTTTATTTTGTTTCATAGTTTTGGGCCATGCCTAGCAGCTTGTGGGAATCTTAGATGCCCATCTAGGGATTGAACCAGGGCCTACAGCAATGAAAGGGCCAAGTCCTAGCCACTGGACTACCAGGGAATTCCACATACAGCTCCCTGTTTTATTAGGAGAAGTCAAGTTGAAATAGAAGTCAAGTCAAGGGAAGTGGCAGAGCTCACTTGGGTTCCCCTGGTGGCTCAGATGGTAAAGAATCCACCACCAATGCAGGAGACCTGGGTTCGATCCATGGGTTGGGAAGATCCCCTGCAGGAAGAAATGGCAACCCACTCCAGTATTCCTGCCTGGAGAATTCCATGGACAGAGGAGCCTGGCAGGCTGCAGTCTGTGGGGTCAAAAAGTCACACACGACTGAGAGACTAATACTTGGTCTAGAGCTCACTTACTGGTCAAGGGCTGGGCCCCACCACTTACTAGGTGTGCCATCCTGGGTCCTGGCACTAGTTTCTTTGCTTCTCTGCTTTCTCTTCTAGAAAGAGGATGGTTACTGACCTCAGAGAGTTGCTGAGATGAAACGAGTTACTGTACGTGAAATGCTTAGCAGAGTGCCTCGCACAGAGAATGCCTCATCAAATGGCAGCTGCTACTGTTGTTGTTATTGTTATTATAAAGAGGCAATCTAGAAGAGAAAAAGAACTCACAAAAGGCCAGAATGTCTGTGCGGAGTGGATGCTTGGCCTGGGAGCCCAGGGTCAAGGGCTATTAATGTTTATACAGAAAAGTCATTAACCATCTGGGGAGTTTTCTCTTCTTCCCAATAAGAACTCTGCCTTCCTCAACTGCACTGCACCCTCAGCATTTTGTGTAAACCGTCACATAACAATATGCCACCTCCCGCACTTAGCCTTTGGGCTTCTCAGGTAAAGAACCCACCCGCTAATGTAGGAGATCTAAGAGACGACGGTTCAGTCTCTGGGTTGGGAAGATCCTCTGGAGAAGGGAATGGCAATCCACCCCAGTATTATTGCCTGGAGAATCCCATGGACAGAGGAGCATTGTAGGCTACAATCCGTGGGGTTGCAAAGAGTTGGACATGACTGAAATGACTTAACACACACGTCTTTTACTGGACTTGAAAAAAAAAATGAACATCATGTTCCTCCAGTGGCTGAACCCCTAAGGGAATCTCCCTTTCCTCCCTGACCCTGAAGTGAATTATTCAAAAGTCTCCCTCAAAGTCCTTGGTGTAGATCACTCTCCGCTTTCTCCATACAGCTCTTGGTGTCTTAGAGTCTGGGAATCTGAATTTCTCACTCCTGGCCTATTTCTGTTCCCTACATTCAGGGGCTCTGGGCAGGGGCTCCGGACCAGACACTCTGCCATAGTCACCTGGGAGGCTGGTAAAATGCTCAGTCCAGTGATTCTGGGGGCACTGGGATCCATGTTTATAACAAGCTTCCCCAGGTGATTCTAGGTACAACAATGATTGAGGATTCACAGGAAGTTAGAAAGGCAAAAATAAATCACAAAGAGCTCAAAGAGTATTGATATTTGATTGTGAGGGGTATCCTGGAGGCAAAAAAACGCTTAAAAGCAACAAATAAAAACACCCAACAGCCTTTAATTAGATTCATTTGGGTTAGTGAGTGAGTTTTTGTTTTTTGTTTTTTTTGAAATGTAAGAGCCTTTGGGCAGGGTTCAGCTTACTTTACAATGAATAACCTGAATGCTTTCTTCCTTGTATTTGGTTGAAGATAGTACTGTGAGAATTCAAGGTAGTTGATTTTAAAAGATGGGGAGAAGAACTGTCTGATTTTCTGTGAGGATTGTAAATTTCAGTGGGAAGAAAGACCAGTGTGGTAAACGGCTGGCTGCAGGTTGGGGGTCTGGAGTCTAATCCTCAGTGGGATGTGACCTGTCTCTTATANAAAAAGTAATTCAGGAAAATGAACCCTATCCTCCAAGCTTGGCTATCACTTTCTCCCTGGAATCTTCTGGACCCAGACTTCCTAGATTGACCCTTCTGGGACCCGAGTCCCAGCCTCAGGCCTCCTGGGTCACAGCACTGCCTCCTAGTGGGAACTTCCTTGAATTGCAACTCTGGCTCTGCTTCAGGAATGCAGCCATGCTTTTTGGTTGTAGGCATGGGCAGATGAGGCCTTGAGGAGGGGATCTTGCCAGGTGCGGCACCGGCCTGACTGAACTCAACAAGCTTTTATTAATCTGTATACCCTCGATGTTGAGTGGGACAGGGTATGAAAAAGCCATGATTTTTTCCTATAAAGCTTACAAGCTCTAGATTCTTTTCTTTTTATTAAGATTAGTTTCTTAATAAGCTTTCTAAGTGACAACTGCAGGGAGAGGGGCTAATTGGTGACCTCGTGAGGGTTTTCCAGAACTGTTATTCATTCGGCCGTCTGTGAGCAGATGCCCTGGGTTTTTAATGAATCATGGTCTCAGCACTGCCTGGGCCTTCTGCCCCCTCTGCAGGTTCATGGAGTTTGAGGCCGAGGAGGAGATGCAGATTCGGAACACACAACTGATGAGTGGGCCCCAGAGCCTGCCTCCTGCAGCCCCTCTGAAACTTGATCCTCCGGGACCACCTGTCCCTGAGGTTTGCCCGCAGCCAGGTAAGGCCACCCAATGCCAACAGGAGCCTGTGGGCCAGGAGCTCAGAGGGAATCACCACAGAAACCAGTCACCTCCATCCAAGGAGTGGCATGTGATGTTCCAAACAGGACAGGCATAAGTTCCTTTTGTCCCAAACTAGTTGTTGATCTTGGCCAAGTAAACCAACGGCTCTCTCACTGAGACTGTAATTGAGGCGCATGATGCCTCATCTGCCTAACAAATAGAGGGCTGGACCAGGGGGCTTTTTGGAATTTCAGGGGTTCTGAGAATCCTCCTCCAGATTCTCAGACCCTCCAGCTCCTAAGTATTCTCCCCTAGCTGGTACTGTTGTTCGGTCGGCTAAATCCAGTCTGGAACCATCTCAGTGTACCCAGGTCACTGCCCTTACAAGTGGGGAGAGGGGGTGGGAGAGGGTGGGAGGCAGGAGCCGAGGTCTCAGCACTGCTTCCCATTTCTGCTTCCCGCCTCGCCCCTCAGTGTACATTCCCAAGAAGGCGGCCTCCAAAGCACGGGCTCCCCGCCGGCGGCAGCGCAAAACCCAGAGGCCTCCAGCCCCTGAGGCCCCCAAGGAGATCCCGTCAGAAGCGGTGAAAGAGTACGCTGACATCATGGAAGGGCTGGTGGGGAGCCACTCGGCCACTGAGGAGTCAGATGGGAGACAGGAAGAGCAAGGGCAGCAGCTAGAGGAAGGGCTCTATCCAGATGCTGGTCTGCTGAGCTACATCGATGAGCTGTGTTCTCAGAAGGTCTTTGTCTCCAAGGTGGGCTAGCCCAGGGGGTGTGGTTTCTAGCAGACCCTGGGGTGGGAACTCCAGGGAAGATCTGTGGTTTTGCCCGAGGCCTTTGGGAACTAGACTCTGATGCTGGGGAAAGTGTGTAGCGGGTGGTTTCCAACCACCCAGGTAGAGGGTGGTGAGTAGGGAGGTGCATGACTGCCTCTTGGTTCCTGTTACCTCCTCTCAATGACTCCCATCACTTTCACTTCTGTTCCCCAGGTGGAAGCTGTCATTCACCCTCAGTTTTTGGCAGATCTGCTGTCCCCAGAACAACAGAGGGATCCCTTGGCCTTAACTGAGGAGCTGGAACAAGAAGAAGGACTCAGTCTTGCCCAGGTAAACTTGGTAGGTAGAGAATAGCAGAATGAAAAACTTACGTGGCTTAGTTTAACCTTACACTGTCTTGGATGATGCGGCTTCTGGAGAGGGACAGCTTTAGCATCCAGCTTTGGGTGTAGAACAACAGATGAGGAACCCTGGAAAAGGGGAGTTTAAGGCTCAAAGCATTGCGGGAATAAGACCCAATAAGGTGGAGAAAAAGAGTGGTGGTACCTGGCTTTGATACCATCACTTAAGCCACTTGCTTGTATGCCCTGTCCTGCCTAAATACCATCTCCTCCCACCCAGCCTACCATCCCTTCTCACAACCACGTATAGACCAGTATTTGTCCATTCTCCTTCCAGCTGGTCCAGAAGCGACTCCTGGCCTTGGAAGAGGAGGAGGAGGCCGAGGCACCCCCAAGTTGCAGTGGGGCCCAGTCAGATTCAAGTCCTTCTATTTCTGATGAGGATGAAGATGGGGGTGGGCGGCTTCGGCCCTCATCTGGGCCTCGGGGGGCTGGGGGCTCCCTCCTCCTTGGAAAGGCTGCTTCTCTCGGAGAGCGGGCAAGAGAAGTGTCTGGTGGGCAGGAGCGGGCCCTATGTGGCCTGAGGGTGATGGGCAGGGATGGGAACGCTCTGCCAACCCCCAGCGGCTGGGGCCTGCAGCTAGAACTTGCAGCTCCACAGGGAACTCAAGGGCCCCTGAGTATAGAGAGAAGAGAGTCTGGGGAGGTTACACACCAGATATCCCCACTGCAGGATGACCTCCTGGGAGGTGCTGGGTCCCCTGGGCGCTCCCTGGGCACTGACAGGACTTCTGAGACCCTTTGCTGGCAGGAAGGCCCCCAGCTAGAGCTCGTTCCCACTTTGGATGTTGGACTTACAGGGCTAGCTCCTCTGCAAGGACAGGGGTTAGAAAAGCAGACCCTGGGGCTGCCCCCAGAACAAGAGGTAGAGGATCTTGGAGTGGCTCCGCAGAGCATGGAGCCATCGGTATTGTCCCAGAAAGGCTCTTCAGAGGCCACGTGGGGAGATGACAGTGGTCTCCCCACAGTTCAGAGTTGTGATCAGAACCCTTCACCTAGACCAGCTGGGAATAGGGACGAGGCCGGGGCTTCTCTCAGCCCGAGGCTGTGGCTCAGCAGTGAGATGGATGCTGTCGACTTGGAGTTGCCCTTACAGATCGAGAAGGTTGTAGAGAACCTCCATGAGGGGCAATGTGTAACTGAGCCTCAGGGGGGCGGCCAGGCATTGGGCTCTAGAAGCAGAATTTCCCTGGGCCCCAGAGAAGCCCTGGCACCTGGGGACGTGGGAAGCAGTGCAGTTCCCTGTGGAGACACAGATGCCACAGTTGCCCTAGAAGAGAGAAACTATTGTGGCCTGCTGGAACCTCAGACGGCCAATAGCCCGGCCTTGAGGCCTAGGACGGACACGGCACAGAGCCCTGGGACTCTGCAGGGTCCTCGTGATCTGTGGCCTGAAGACTGCCCCCCTTTGCTAGAAAGCAGAATCGGGGCCTCTCCACTGGGGTCTTCTAAAGAAACACTCCTGCCTGCAAGTCAAGGCAGTATCCTTATCCTGGGGACCCAGGACACCTCCTTTCCTGAGGCCAGCCCAGAAGCAGGGAGCGGTGGCAATTCCGTTTCTCCTCTGTTGGAAACCAAGTGTGTTGACATACTAGATGTCAGGGATGCTTGTGGCCTCCAGCTGGGGGTCAGCGAGGATATTTGCCCCCTAAATTTTAATTCTTATGACACCCAAGGAGAAGGCAGGGAGCATACTGATTTATCTGAGCCTAAAGAACTTGCTCCCTTACCAGGGGATCAAGAATCTTCTGGTCATGGGAACCCCAAATCAATACCTCCTCACCAGGGCCTTAGAAGCACTTCCCCCGGCTGGGGAACCAGGGATGCCTTAGTTGCGAGAGAAACCTCTCCTGTTATCGAAGCATGCAGTTCAGCAGATGGGGCCAGAGCCGAGGAGGAAGGGGAGGAGGAAGACAAGGAGCTCTCCAACTTTGCCTACCTCTTAGCTTCTAAACTTAGCCTCTCACCTACGAGGGGCCTTCCCCTCAGTTCTTGCCCTGCTTCAGGCTTGCTCGCCTCAGGGTGTCCTCAGGGGACCCAGAGAGCATCGCACTCCCTTGCTCCTAAGCCAACAAGCCTCGGCCAGCCTCCTGCTGCCGAGTCTGGGAAGCGAGCCCTAGTTGGAGGACCAGTCCCTGTTGAAAAGAGGCCTTTACAGGGAGATGAACCTGGGGCGCCTGGGGAGAAACCAGTGGCTCTGGGAGTGATTCGCACCTCACAGCCTCGTAAAAGAAAGCGTGATGGCTTCTCCAAGAGCAGGAGGAAGAAACGGCGTCGCAGCCAGTAGGGGGCAGCCAGGCCATCCTGTCCCACCTGCCAATCCCTGTGGGTGGGGGCCCCCAGGGAGTAGACTCTCCCTGGCAGCCTGTGAACACTTGCTCTCAACCCTATGTTGTTTTGTTGTTCTGCACCTGGGGCAGAGGGGTGTCATGCTGGCTTGGTTGGAGGTGGTCCCCTGGGTGAGAGGTTGGGGGAAGTACCTTTGGAAGTTGTGAGAAAAAAATAAATAAAAGATTTTGTTGTTGGAAAATGCTCTCCATGTGCCCTTACTTCTTTGCTGCTAGGTGGGGTGAGATGCTGAAAAGGAGAAAGGAGGTGGGGGCGGCCTCAGATATAATGGATCCAGATGGCCTTCTAGCCTCCAACCTTACTGAGGTATCCTGATGAACCTGGTGCTGAGGGTCCTGTGATTACTTTATTCCTCCCTCATCAGAAGCCTGGACATGGTGTTGGGAGCGCTTCTCTGGACATCCTGCCATGATCTGTCTCCCTTAAAAGTCTCTAGATGGAAAACTGCTTCTTTTTAACCTGTCAGATTTCTGGGATAGAGCTCTCTTTCCTTAACCTATTTCCAAAACGGCGCCTAGACATACTACCTTCTATGGGTGGGGGCTATTCTTGTTCCTTGAAAAGAAGCTGGACAGAAGGGACTTGTATGTCCCCAATTCATTGTATGGCAGAAACTCTGGAGTGGCAGGTCTGAGCTGCAGTAGAACGGCTGGGTCCTGACTCAGCTCTCTGCCCCGACCACAGGGGCAGGGCCTTAGTATAATTATTAAATATAAAGTGGTGGTCAGCTATTCTTTAATGAGGACAGAACAAGAGGGAATAGGCTGAAAAGAGGTGCAGGAGGAGGCCTGTTACAGGCTGTGGCAACAAGAGGGAAGATACCAGATCCGCATGATCCATCCACCAGCAAGTGAGGACTAATCGGCTGTGTCCAAGAGATCTGGCCTTGGAAACCTTCGGAGGTCTTCCCAGGGTGGCCTGCAACCATTCCTTCCTTTCCTCCGCAGCTAATGATACCATCAATGTGACTGAGCTTTTTGTTTTTTTTTTTAAATAGATATAGATATATATTTATATATAAAATAGTTTCTTACAAAATAAAACCAAACAAACGAAAAATGAAAACCAACTTAAAAAAATCAATGACAATAATGAAAAGTCAAGCAGGACAGAGGTGGGCTTGAGGCCCGGGGGTGGCCCCTGGCACTGCCCTGAGTCTTAGTGGGTGCAAGCTGGCGGGGCGGTGGGGTCGAGGTGCTCAGTCGCCCTTCTGCTTGGGGGCTTGCACAGTCCCATTGGCCAGAGCGGTGGTGCTGCCTGGAGAGGAGGTGGGTGGTGTCTGGGAGGGGCGCAGGTAGGTGCTGAAGAGCTTCCCGTGGAGCGGGTGGTGGAGGGAGAAGTCCTGGAACTCACCTGGAGGGGAAAGGAAAGACCTGAGGAGAGGAAGAGATCCCTGGCCCTCCTCACTGTCTCAAAGCCAAAGTACTGTCCCCTACATCCCTGGCAGTATTCTCCCAGCCTCGCCCTGAGGATGTCCTGATCCCCCCAAGCCAGCCCCCAGCCCTGTGCTGCTGACACCCCAACTGCCCCCACGGGGCCTGCAGAGGATGACTCACAGAGGGAGAGGCCCTGGCGGGCCCCTGCCTGGCACAGCTCGGCATGCAGAGTCCTGGCAGCAGGGCGCGGTGAGCCGAGCAGCAGGTGCAGGATGGTGCTGAAGCCATCTTTGTACAGCAGGCGGCCGGGCCCCTTGGCCTGCTCCTTGGCCTGCTCCTCTGGCTCCTCGGCAAAGAGCTGGGAGGAAAAGGGAGGCAGGTCAAGCTCTTTCCTTGGGACATCACTCTGCATGTCTGTCTGACAGGCTCCTCCTTTTTTTGGAATTACAATGGTCCCAGCTGCCTCCTTCTACCTGTTCCCAGTGAGGCCTCAGCAGAGATGCTGGAGCTCTGCGGTTCAGACAGTTTGGCACTGGGGTGGACACCAAACACCTACTAGCCAGAAGCTCCAGGGAACAGCTCACTGTGGGTGGGGTGAGCATAGGCATTTGGGGGCCGACCCCCACAACTTCCTGATACCTCAAAGGCCAGGCGAGTCAGCTCCTCCAGGCTCCTGCCCCCACTCAGAGCTGCCAATGCAAGGGCCACGTCTCGGAAATCCACCAAACCATCGGCATCCTGGGGGGTGGGAGAGAAACCAAGGCAATGTAGGGACCAAGCCCGTACTCGCCCTCCTGCTCTGGATCTCGGCTCCCCGCTCTCCTCAGCAGGCATGGGGGTGACCCCTGTCCTGGGTCTGCTTGCCTCCGAACTGTGGGCCCTAAACTCTCCAGGTTCCCTGACAGTCCTCTCGGGGCACAGATTCGTGCATACTATACCTCTTCAAGTCGCCTGGTGACAAAGCTCTCTTATGAAGGGATCTCCTAGGAATGATGGAATCCCTCAGGTGTGTTTAAGTTACCATCATTTCTGATATACAATCAGGGTATTTCAGACCCCAAGCTGGAAAAACTGGTTCTCTTCTGACTCGGCCTGTGTGGGAGAACTGGTCCAGCAAACTAATAAAAGGGGGCCACTGGCAAAATGTCTTACCTAGAAAAAAACCAAAAACCTGAGGATGCCTGCTGTGCTATGTCAACGGGGGACCAGGGCACCTGGGTTTTGGCTCTGCTCGGCTATAGGTTATGATGGGAAGCTCCTTTCAGGGACAGTCTGCCCCAGTCTAAGGCATCAGCACATCTGGGTCACTCTCCACCCCTTCAGAGGATGTTGAGAAGTATGGTCTGCATCTTAGATTAAAAAGAACTCCTTAGGACCATTGGGGGTTGTTCATAAACACTATGAATCATCTGAGGTTGTTATAATTCAACAGGACAACCTGGCTAAGTCCCAGGAAATATATGGCTCATCAAGATTCTTGAGAAAGTTCAGGAATCCTCCAGAGAAGCTCTGAGACATTAAAAAAAAAATCTGCCCAAATATTACAGATGCTTCTGGGTCTTCAACTGCCAACTGTCTAACCTGTCCAGTGCTGTCTCCTCCATGTCACCTTCCCCACCCAGTGCTCACAAGGTCACGTGATCCCCATCTCCAGCATGCCTCAGAAATTTACGGATCTCACTGACCATTATTTCTCCATCATTCTTTCCCACAATGACTAAAACACCGCTCCTCAGTGTATTAAAAAATGAACCTCCCAAGGGACCTCAGAAGATGTCTGTCTACCAACAGCTATTACAGCATCCAGCCTACACTCCAGATTGGCCTTCCACACAGCCCCTGGGATACTGTACTTAAAATCTTGCGCATCCCAGTCTCTTTACCTGCTGGAAGTAGCTAAAGGCACCAGCCACTGTCTGGGAGTCAGAGAGCTGTAGCTGCTTGGCAAACTCTTCCTGACTGATCCTTCGACTCCGGCCTGGCTCTGTCCCAGCGTCTACACAGCCAGGGGACAGCCTACAAGGGAATTGTTGTTGAAGGTGCAGCACTGACTCAGTTTTCTTCTGGAAACACCACCCACCAGCACCTTGGCCCCAGCCCCAAGAATTCTCCCAGCATAGGTACGTCTGGTATTTTTCCAAGAGGTGCTCTGACTCATAGTACCTGGAAAGCCATTCCTACCTTTGTCATTGGGGTTATTACGTATCTTTTTTTCCTCCTTCCTTTTACTCCGTTATCCTTCAAAAAATTCTTCTCTCTTTTTTTTCTTTCTTAGGACTTTTCCTCCTCCTACCCATTCTCCCTTCTCTCTTCTCCTTTTCTCTTACCCATACCCTCATCTCCAAGGTCACTTACCCAGCTTTCCGAAGCACTTTGCCCAGTTCCCAGAGCTGTGGCTCCAAGGCCACCTTGAGCCGGCCCACCACAATCACAGGCAAACTCTCTACAAACTCACACTCGGTGGCTGGAATGCCTAGGGCCCTACAGGATGAAGAGGGATGGAATGCAGGGGGACTGAGTTAGAAGGCACATCTGCGGGTTCATTACTGATTCTTGCCTGCTGACCAGGGAGAGGAGATCAGGCCCCTTTCACTCTCCCATCCCTCACACATCAGCTATCAATAGCCCTTCCTCCTGACCGACTGCCTCCCCCGCTATAGTTTTGCCTCAAAACCTCACTCAGCTCTCCTCCCCTTCCTGTGGTTCCTCTGCCCTGTATACCTGCTTTTAGGAAACACCCCGTGGGACACTCACTGTGCCATAACCCTCTGGACATTGTTGGCATAGAGGGTGGGGTCCCTGCTCTCCTCCGGGCTGGGGCAGTATACAGGTAGGAACTGAAACACACATACACAGGCTTCTCATCAGGACTTCCAAGTTAGGGGTGACCACTCCCACCCTCTTTCTCTAAAGATCCCCCGCTCAGCCGATGGCTGCTCTCCTACCCCACCCATGGGAGTCATACCTCCACATCCACGATGCTGCAGGGCTGAGAGGCTGTGAGCCAGAGGACTTTGAGTCTAAGAGAAAAAGAGACCTCAGATGCTCACCAATTAACTACGGGCACCCCCCAGCCCAAGGATGGGAGTGGCAAAGTTCTGCCCACTGATATAAAAATCAGCTACTAGCTGTAGAGTCAGCTGGATGAGTATGTAGCTGGGAGACAGAAGGGCCAGAAAGGTGGTAGGTGGGATAAGAGAGTGCTGCAGGGCCCTGCCAGAGAAAGAAGTATAGGTGAGGGGTTTGAGGAACCAGGAGAAGGAGCAAGCCTGGTGCTGTGGATAACCGAGGGAGAAAAGGATGCAAAGTGTGTCAAAAGGCACCCTAAGCACAGCAGGAATGATTAGCAGGGATGGCTGAGGGCGCTTTCTGATAATCTCTCAGGAGATCAGGACAAAGCAAAGGGATATGGCATCCCCTTCTCTAAGTTCTCTCAGTTCCAGGGATGAACAAGAGTGATTCACTTTGTCTGGGGGGTAGAAGACGGGCCATGAATTCTGGTGGTCCCCACTCCACACCCTCACCCCCAGGAATACCACTACTCACACTCCAGGGCCCCTCCAAGCCCAGCTGGTAGTGTCCTGTGGAAGAAGCAGAGGTGAGAGGAGAAAGGCATTACTTTTCTTCCCTGAACTGACTAATCCTCTCTGAGCAGAGGCCTGCGCCCCGACCAAGCCCCACCTCCACATACATATCTCGCTGTGGCACCATGAGCAGTTTTCACTTACTCCCATTCAGGGTGGATTTGTGCCCTCCCTTCCCCAGATGACGACTTACCAGACTGTTGGGGTAGCGGATGAGGACAGGCTGCACGGGCACCCCCGCGATGAAGGCTCCTAAATCCCATTTCCACCCCCACCCCCACCCCCAAGGCAGAGGTTAGTGCATGGAGGCAACTGGAGGGCATGGAGTACAGGGTTCTGGATCAGCTCCACAAGGAAATCTGGCTGGGCTCCATTTCATTTATAATTTCCTCTGCCTCCTGGAGACTTTCCAGCGTCAGCTAGGAGGTTATCCATCTCCCTCCCTCCCCCACCCCGCCACTTTTCTTGGGTTATTCCAGAGTCCCTCTCCATATATGGGGCTCCTTTCCAACAGCCCTCCCATCTACTGCTGCTTTATTCACCTGGTTTGAATTTCAGCAAAGCCTTCTTGTTGGAACAGGTGCCCTCAGGAAAGAACAGTACCTGGTGGTGGTGGGGGTGCAGATCAAGGGACCAGAATGAGGTGGGTGGAAGGGGAGAAGAGGCAAGAGACGCGTCTTCAGGAGCACATAAAATAGGAGGAGGTCCTCCGACTTTGGACCCACCTGAGGCCACTTCCCTCCGGAGGTAGCCCGCCTCCGGACCTCTTCCACCACTCTGCGCCGGGAGGCGGGGTCATGCCTGGACACTAGGATGGCTTGGTTGAAGCGAAGAAGGGCTGGGGTAAAGACAGAATACAAGGGGTCACTTGGTTCTTCCCCAGGGGCACTAACACCAGAGTTCCCTGCTCCCTTCTAAGCACAGAGCTCAGAATCTAAAGGGCTGCTTCACAAATAGTATTAATTTGCATTTCATTTGCCAGTATCAGTCGAGATATGGCTTCTAACTTCCCCCTTCTCCACCTGGGACCAGTTCTCTCCAGAGTCTCTGACTCCTGTCTTTTTTTTGCCCAGAGGAGCCGTCTCTCCCCTTCACTCCCCTTAATCGCTCACCTCCAATGACGGGAACAGAAAGGTTCTCAGCGCGAGACACCACCTTGGGGAGGTCACAGGGCAGCAGGACAATGGGGTCAAAGAAAGTAGAGTGAGGGGCGGCAACTAGCACGGGCGCTTGAAGGCGAGAGGCCCGCTGGCCCCGAACTCGAATCCGGAGGAAACCCAGCAGGAAGAAGAGCAGGCGGCTGAGGCCCAGCACCCCATGATGGCACACAGTCCTGCAGGGCAAAGCTGGGCATCAGTGGAGGCAGCTATCCTGACCTTCACTCATCCCCAAGCTCAGACACCCAGGAAAGCAGGTGCCCTTCTTTTGCCCTCTGTTACCTGGCCAAGGGGCTAAAGTCTCTGGTTAGTCTGGGACATATCCGGGTGCATCGTTTAGAGTTAAGGTCCTAGGTACCAGGGTTTGAGCTTGGCTGATTCATCTCACCTACCCAGCCTGGGCAGGGGAATTTCAGAACCCTCCTTCATCCTCTTCTCAAAGAGGGAGCAGAATGGATAGCAGGGAAGAGAAAGGAGAAATTGGGTCTTTGGGGGCTGATCCTCCACTTACTTTCTCCATCCGGTAATTGGCTCCTGAAGCTGCTCCTCTGTAAGACCAGCTACTTGCAGCCAGGCAAAGGGCCAGAGGAGGAAGAGGACGATAAAGGCCAGAAGCACTCGGATGGGGGCCAGCAGTGCCCCCAGGAGGCAGAACTGCAGAGGTGGGAGGGAAGGCCACTTCAGGGCTGTGAGAGGCTCCTTACGGGCTTCCCTCCCCAACAAGGATGGACCCAGGAGCAGAGGGCCATCACCCCCCCCTCCCTGTGGATCAGAGGACAAGTAGTGTGGGAACAGGAGATGGGACTGGAACGCGAGGTGGGATGAAGATACTAATAAGGGAAAGAGGATAAGAGACTAATAGATCAGTGGCTTCACTTTCACGTCTTTCAGTTGGTCCCCACCACACCTACAAAATTAAAAGGCTGTTAAGAGGATTCAAGGATAACCAGTGTGAAAGCGCCCAGCACTGTGTTTGGTGTAGAGTAGGCTAGAGATAGTTCCTCCTCCCCCCACCCTCTTCCATAAATAGATCCCGCGTCCAGCAGAAACCAGGTGCATAGTCCTTTTCATTGTGGGCCTGGGAGATAGAGGCCAGAAAACAGAGAGGTCCACTTTTCAGACCCAGGCCAGTCTCTAGTTCTGCACAGCAGCACGCCCCCAGTTCTAGGAACTGGGGGGAGAAAAAGAGTTTGGCCTTCTTCCACACGGCAGGGGTTGCCAGGGTGACTTCAGGGGCTGCCCAGGGGAACGTGCAGGTAAACAAACCGAGCACCAGGAGCCGACCTCAGGGGAGATGAAGGCAAAAGAAACCTTGGACACTCCTTTCTCACACCATTCCGCAGCTCCCCCGGGCAAGTGCGGCCCTCCACTTCCTGTAGCCAACCCCCTTCTTTACTTCCCTCCCCGCCCCCACCATGAGGTGCTGCAATGCGCGTGGCGGAGAGGGTAGTGCAAAGTGGGGTTGCTGAAAGGGCACAGGGGGTGCAGGCTCCGGGCCCAGCAAGCTCTTCCATGTCAGAGCCTCGGAGAAGCACTCAGCACGCCTCTGCCCCCACCCCCGCTCTNAGAACACAGTCCGGGGGGGACAAGGCTGGTCCTGCTTCACCTGCGGCCGGGCGGGCCTCGGCAGCACAGGACATGGTCACGGGGCGAGAGTCGGTGTCAACTTGCACGGCAGGTCACCGCCGCCTCTTCACTGCAATCAATGCCGCTCCGGAATTCTACTCGTAAAGCAGAAACTTTTTTATGGGGTCTGGCAGAGGCAGCGAGGGGATCAGATGGAGGCGGTATTTGCCGAGAGCTCTTCTCACAGCCACACGGCACAGATTCAGCAGGGACCTGGGGACACCTGGAATGGGTGGGAGGAAAGGGAGAGACAGAGGAAGCGGGGGTTAATCCAGTTTCTCCCCTATCCCTTGAACCAGAGGCTGGTGGGGACAGCAGGCAGGACACACCAGTGCTTGCTCCCAGCATCCCAATTTCAGAGGCGAGCCGGCTCTCATGACAAAGGCCTGTTACCTGCTCCTTCATCCACACAAGGAGCACAGTCTTCACTATCCAAGTATCTACTCACCTCTGCTGAGTTCCCTAGGCTGAGAAACTAGAGCTGACCACTACGAGCCCTGATCCTTGCCCTCTGTCAGCCTCTGCTCTTGGTCTACCCCAGAAGCTCCAAAGGGGTTTGAGGGGGACAGACCACGCAAAAGAGGATGGTAGGCTGATTGTTTTACTCTGGTTGAAAAAAAAAGGCTCATTGTTTCTCTATCTCATGAAGCAGGCATGAACACAGGCAGCCTATCAGTGTGGCTCCAACCGACCAGTACCAACTCTCAACAGGAGCGAGTTTTAATGACCGGTTTAGGGAAAGCCAGTAACAAGAACACAAGACGTTCTCAAGAGGTAAGGGACTGGGGAAAGGTGGTCACTCAGAGGCACTCAAGACCTAGGTGGGAAAGAGGCCGGGTGTGGGCAGGTCAGAGGGAGCACCAAGGATCAACTTCTGAGTCCCAGAGAATGATAACAAGACCACACCATGGATGAACCCCAGACTCCCTGTCCATCAACTTAATTCCCTGGCAAAGCCCTTCTTCATAAATAAGCAAACCTCAGACTTAATTCTAGCGAATATCAGGCTTAGTTCACAATCCATAGTATGTGAGTGGAATTGAAGAAGGGGGAGTCAGGTGCCCCAGAGAAGGAAGAGCTTGAAATCTATTGTAAAGCAAACACTTGAAAGCCATAAACGCAAGAGTGAAAGAATTTCAGATCACAAAGTGGAGCAATGGAGTAAAGAGAACATAATCCCAGCAACTCTGAGAACGTGTATTTTTATAGATTCCTGGTGTCCAGGAATTTAAAAAGAAACTAATCCGGAAGACCATTCTAAAAAATTCCCAATCCTAACTGAAGGTTCTGACCAGGTGCTAATTAGGAGGTTTTTTTCATTGCTGCAACTTGGTTCATTCAACCGGTCTAAAGAGATGGCCAGGCAGAGCTGAATTAAGGCCACGTACTTCTGGCTTCTTTAAAGACCTGCAGCGCCTCGGGGTCCACCTTCCTCCTGCCTCTCGACTCTGGGCCCAAGGACTCCCACTTGACCAGGTTCAGGTTGGCTCCGAACTCCACCAGCAGGCTGACGAAGGCCGCCTCACAGCCGTGGCGCAGGACAGCGTCCATGACGCAGCCGGGTGAGCCCCTGTAGAAGCCCTGCGTGTTGACCGGGCCGTTGCAATTGAAGTCCGGGTTCGCCCCCGCCTGCAGCAGCAGCTTGAAGCACTGCAGGTTGTGGTAGGCGGCGCTGATGTACAGTGGGCAGACCACCAAGGAGGTGAGACGCCGTGAGAAAGGGGGCTGGGCGTCAGGAGTCAGGTGGTGGTTGACATCGACGTCTGCCCCATACCTGCAGAGAGACACACGGACAGTCAGGCCAGCGCTGTCAGCAGATGCCGACCGCACCTGCAGGGACGGCCCGACGCCCCAGCACCGGAGCATCCTCTGCTCGCAGTGGACCCTTGACTCCCAGCAGGCACCACAGTAGTTCAGAACCTTTGGATCCTCTCACACAAGAAAACTCCTAAAGGAATTCTTTCAAACCTGTGAAGACCCAACAATCCCATGGCTATTTTAACTATTTCAAACAAAGATAAAGAAGGACAATTCCCAAATTCATCTTATGCAATTAACAACAGAATAAACCCCAAACCAAACAAATGTCATACCATAAAGAAAACTTACCAGTGACCTGCACTTAGGAGCATCAACTTACAACCTCCAATAAAACGTCAGCAAAGGGACTCCAAACACAGTAAGACAGCAACACACGATGACCTCATGGGGGTTATTCCAGGGGTGGTTCCTATATCAGAAACTCTATTAACATAATTCATCATATTCACAGAACTAAGGGGAAAAGCTGCAGATGTGACTGGTGATGGAAGCAAGGTCCGATGCTGTAAAGAGCAATATTGCATAGGAACTTGGAACGTTAGGTCCATGAGTCAAGGCAAATTGGAAGTGGTTAAACAGGAGATGGTAAGAAGGAACATCGACATTTTAGGAATCAGCAAACTAAAATGAACTTGAGTGGGTGAATTTAACTCAGATGACCATTATATATCTACTGCTGTGGGCAAGAATCCCTCAGAAAAAATGAAGTAGCCATCACAGTCAACAAAACAGTCAGAATATGCAGTACTTGGATGCAATCTCAAAAATGACAGAATGATCTCTGTTCGTTTCCAAGGCAAACCATTCAATATCACAGTAATCCAAGTCTATGCCCCAACCAGTAACGCTGAAGAAGCTGAAGTTGAACGGCTCTATGAAGACCTAAAAGACCTTTTAGAACTAACACCCAAAAAAGATGTCNTACCTTTCTGTTTCTTAAGCCACCCTTGTTATTTTTGGTCTGGAAACTAAGACCCACAAGCCACACAATGCAGCCAAAACAAAAATAAACAATACCAACAAAGCAGGGTGGAAAAGGCAGATCGAAAACCATGTGGCTGGCCGACTGTTTCAATGACCACCCTGGCACATCCTGCAACCTGAACCAAGTGAATGCTCCAGCACCGTTTGCCTTGCATTGCAGCTCCACATTGGGGTGAGGGTTCCCATAACCGAGGAAAAACCCTGGCCATGAGGTGCCCTGGTGGCTCAAATCCTAAGCAGAGTCTGAACAGGGAGGGCCAGCCATTGTTGGTAATTACACGGCAGCCCATCAGAAGCAGACCATCTCTCTGATGGTGGTTAGACCACCACCGCCATGCCCCACTCTTGGTGAATACCCACACTGGCCCCTCTTACTCCAACACAGCTCCCCTCTGAGGCTGAGGGTGCTGTCGTTGGGAGGAAGCAGAACATACAGAGCCAGCTGAGACCAGACCCTCAGGGTTTCAGCTCCAGAAACTTGGGACCTGACCCCCTGACAGCCACTAAACAGAGGGGCAGAACCACTTCCCACCTGGCTCATACCCTAGCCCTTCCATCGTCAGCCCCACCTTCAAGGTGATAGCTGCCAGCATATCCTGAGGAAAGATATGACCTCAAATCCAGCTCTCTCACCAAAGCCATTGGGCACAAACAGACTGTATAGAGAAGCTCCTGTATAAGGACCCCCTTCAAGACTAACAGTTAACTGTTTCAGCTAATTTCATAGAGTCAGAGAAAGATTTTTAAAAAATGAGAATAGGGAGGGCAGGGGAATGAATGATGGAATTCAGAGGATTTTTCAGGCAATGAAACTACTCTGTACGATACTAAGATGGTAGATACATGTTATTATAAAAAGATTTTAAAAAGGTACATGCTCAAAAAAAAAAAAAAAAAACAAGAATTTTTTTTTTAATTGAAAGAGCAAGAGAAAAGCCCTGAAAAAATAAACTAATGAAACAAATAAATGACTTACTAACTAAAGAATTCAAAGCATTAATGATAAGAATTCTAACTGAATTGGAGAAAAGAATAAATAAGCACAGCAAGAATTTTAATCAGGATCTAGAAAATGTAAAAAAGAACCAGTGAGAACTGAATATGAAAACTGAACTGAACTGAGACACACTAGAAGGAATAAATAGGAGACTAGGTGATACAGAAGAATACATAAATGATTTGGAAGATAGAATAAGGAAACCAGAATAGCAGAAAGAAGCACACAAAAAAATGGAAAGAATTTAAAGGATCCTTGGAAACACATCAAGGATATCAATAACTGTATGGGACCCAGAAGGAGAAAAGAGAGACAGAATGGGGTCGAAGATTTATTCAATGACATTAGGATTGAAAACTTCCCAAGCCTAAGGAAGGAAACAGATATGCAGGTATAGGAAGCACAGTAGTAGCAGTAAGTAGTTAAGCTGCTAAGTCGTGGCCAACTCTTCGTGACCCCAAGGACTGCAGCCTACCAGGCTCCTCCGTCCATGGGATTTTCCAGGCAAGAGTACTGGAGTGGGTCGCCATTTCCTTCTCCAGGGGATCTTCCCAACCTAGGAATGAACTCGGGTCTCCTGCAGATTCTCTATCGACTGAGCTATAACAGAAGCGCTATAGGAAGCACGGCTGGTGCTGCTGCTGCTAAGTCGCTGCAGTCGTGTTGGACTCTGTGTGACCCCATAGACGGCAGCCCTGGGATCCCGTCCCTGGGATTCTCCAGGCAAGAACACTGGAGGAGGGTGCCATTTTCTTCTCCAATGCATGAAAGTGAAAAGTGAAAGTGAAGTCGCTCAGGGTGTCCGACTCTTAGTGACCCCATGGACTGCAGCCCACCAGGCTCCTCCTATCGGCTGCCTTCTCCAATAGGAAGGACAGAGGGTCGCAAACAAAATGAACACAAACAGACGCATACCAAGACATATCATAATCAAAATGGCAAAAGTTAAAGACAGAGAATCCTAAAGGCAGCAAGAGAAAAACCAAAGAGTCATACATAAGGGAATCCCATAAGACGAAGCAGAAACTTTGCAGACCAAGAGGGTCACCTCATATACCTGTGAGAATGGCCACCATCAAAAAATCTACAAATAAATTCTGGAGTGGGTATAGAGAAAAGGGAACCCTAGTACACTGTTGGTGGGATTGTAAAATGGTGCAGTCACTAAGGAAAACAATCTGGAGCTTCCTCAAAAAACGAGCAGTAGAACTACCATGCTGCTGCTGCTGCTAAGTCACTTCAGTCGCGTCGGACTCTGTGCGACCACGGAGATGGCAGCCCACCAGGCTCCCCCATCCCTGGGATTCTCCCGGCAAGAGTACTGGAGTGGGTTGCCATTGCCTTCTCCGAGAACTACCATGTGATCGAGCAATTCCGCTGCTGGGTATACATCTGAAGACAATGAAAACTCAAATCTTTTTGCTTTCATTTTAAAAACTAATTTATTTTTAATTAAAGCATAGTTGATTTACAATGTTTATTAGTTTCTGACATACAACAAATTGATTCAGTTACATATGTTCTTCATTCTCTACTGAGGGACATTTTAGCTACTTCCAGGTTATTTATTTATATAAATAAAGTTATTCTGAACATTCACATACATGTTTTTGTGTTGACATAAATTTTCACTTCTCTGAGATAGATGCCTAGGAGTGTGATTGCTGGTGGGGTTGTATGTTTAGCTTTATAAAAAGCTGCCTAACTGTGGCTGTCCATTTTACATTTGCACAAGCAATGTACGAGAGATCCAGTTGTTCCACATATCCTTATTAGCTTTTGGTCTTGTCGCTATATTTTATTTTGGGAGAAGGCAATGGAACCCAACTCCAGTACTCCTGCCTGGAAAATCCCATGGATGGAGGAGCCTGGTAGACTGCAGTCTATGGGGTCGCTGAGGGTCGGACACAACTGAGCGACTTTACTTTCACTTTTATGCATTCGAGAAGGAAAGGGCAACCCATTCCAGTGTTCTTGCCTGGAGAATCCCAGGGATGGGGAGCCTGGTGGGCTGCTGTCTACGGGGTCACACAGAGTCGGACACGACTGAAGTGACTTAGCAGCAGCAGCAGCAGTAGATGTGTGGTCATATCTTATTTTGGTCTAAATTTGCATTTCTCTAATGACCAGTAATGGTGAACATCTTTCCTGTTGTTGGTTTTTAATCTTCCATCAAAGACTTCTTTCCTCTGAACCATGATAACTGATTGAGACCACATGTTCATTTTTAAGCTTGGTCCTAATGAAAATCCCTCCTCTCTTTACTCTCCATGGGAGGTGGTTATTTTTCATAACAGTCTTTGTACCCCCCCTTTGCTCTAGCACTGCCTGGGGTAAACACTAATAAGGCTATTAACGACAAATTATTTTCTGAATAGAAGCCCTGTGTTTGGAGACACTGCCTCCAGGTGACAAACATTGTTACAGTGAAGGCATTAGTTGGTACGTGTTCTGAATACATTATCTCTAGATGTTTTTGATTCTAACTAGATTTCATTTTTTGTTGTTTTGTTCAGTTGCCAAGTCGTATTCAACTCTTTGAGATCCCATGGAATGCGGCATGCCAGGTTTCTCTGTCCCCCATCATCTCCTGTGGTCTGCCCAAGTTCATGTCCAGAGGTTATTTTATGCTGTAGGGCACAGAGCGACCTCAGTAAGAAGCTCCGTGATAATACTTGGGAGTTAATCTTTAGAATGAGACCAGTATACATTTAATTCCTGGTTTTGCCATTTCTGAACTTGGTGACTCGGGGCAAGTTATTTAAANATGTCCAGAGATTATTTTATACTGTAGGGCACAGAGCGACCTCAGTAAGAAGCTCCGTGATAATACTTGGGAGTTAATCTTTAGAATGAGACCAGTATACATTTAATTCCTGGTTTTGCCATTTCTGAACTTGGTGACTCGGGGCAAGTTATTTAAACTCTCTAAGCATTAGTTTTCTCATACAGAAGATGTGGATAATAATGGCAATTACCTCATAGGAATTTTCTGAAGATTATCTGTTTTAGTCATCTATGGTTGTGTTACATGTCATCTCAAAGCTTAGTCCAACAAGAATTATTTTCTCATGATTCTGTGGGTTGACTGGTGCTAGAGATTGAATGTTTGTGTTCCTTCAAAAATTGTGTTGCATCCCCAGCCTTCAATGTGCCAGTATTAGGCAGTGGGGAATTTGGGAGGTGATTAGGTTATAAGGGTAGAGCCTTCATGAATGGGATTAGCACCCTTAGAAAAGAGACGCTGGTGAGCTCTCTTGCCCCTTGCACTATGTGAGGACACAATGAGAAGAATGCTGAATATGATCCGGGTTCAGGCTCTTACTAGACACCAAATCTTGATCTTGGGCTTGCAGTTCAGTTCAGTTCAGTCGCTCAGTCGTGTNGATTAGCACCCTTAGAAAAGAGACGCTGGTGAGCTCTCTTGCCCCTTGCACTATGTGAGGACACAATGAGAAGAATGCTGAATATGATCCGGGTTCAGGCTCTTACTAGACACCAAATCTTGATCTTGGGCTTGCAGTTCAGTTCAGTTCAGTCGCTCAGTCGTGTCCGAATCTATGCGACCCCATGAATCGCAGCACGCCAGGCCTCCCTGTCCATCACCAACTCCNTAACTGAAAGCTGAGCTCTACAGCTTAAGGGCTGACAGTAGAGAAGTGTAGAGGTCACCTGGCCTGGTGTCTTCCTGTCTGTGCTTGCTGTGATCAGCCGCTCTGTGTTGTGTGTGCTTAATCGCTCAGTCGTGTCTGACTCTTGGCAATCCCATGGACTGCACCCTTCCAGGCTTCCCTGTCCATGGGGTTTCCCAGGCAAGAACACTGGAGTAGGTTGCCATGCCCTGCTCCAGGGGATCTTCCCAACTCAAGGATCGAACTCAGGTCTCCCACATTGCAAGTGGATTCTTTACCTATTGAGCCATCTTTCATTAGCTTTTCTTGCCTCTGAGAGTAAAGACTTAAAAAAAAAATCTTCTTGTGTATTTATTTGCTATTTCTATAGTTTCTTGATGAAATATTATTTCAAAACCTCAACTGCCACCTTTTATTTATTTTTTTAGTATTTTTAATAATCAGTTTATTTTAATTGGAGAATAATTACTTTACAATATTGTGATGGTTTTTGCCATACATCAATGAGAGTCGGCCACAGGTATACACGTGTCCCCCCCCG
>SJYV01019826.1:7394-39092 GCA_006410875.1 Neotragus pygmaeus
GTTGACTCATTGGAAAAGACTCTGATGCTGGGAGGGATTCGGGGCAGGAGGAGAAGGGGACGACAGAAGATGAGATGGCTGGATGGCATCACTGACTCGATGGACGTGAGTCTGAGTGAACTCCGGGAGTTGGTGATGGACAGGGAGGCCTGGTGTGCTGTGATTCATGGGGTCACAAAGAGTCGGACACGACTGAGTGACTGAACTGAACTAAACAGAGTATGTCTTTTTGTATCCTGTCACATTAATTCTATGTCTTTATAGTTTGTTGAAATTTTTTGTCATTGACAGCTTAAAATTGGATCTATCTAATATTACAATATCTAGTGTTTAATTGGAATATGTAGGTCACTTACATTTAATATAATTCTTTTATCAGTTCAGTTCAGTTGTTCCGTCATGTCCAATTCTTTGCGACCCCATGGACTGCAGCACACCAGGCTTCCCTATCCATCACCAACTTCCAGAGCTTACTCAAACTCATGTCCACCAAGTCAGTGATGCCATACAACCATCTCATCCTCTGTCATACCCTTCTCCTCCTGCCTTCAATCTTTCCCAGCATCAGGGTCTTTTCTAAGAGTCAAATCTCTTCAGGTGGCCAAAGTATTGGAGTGTCAGCTCCAGCATCATCCTTCCAGTGAATATTCAGGGTTGATTTTCTTTAGTTCTCACTCGTTTAATCTCCTTGCAGTCCAAGGGACTCTCAAGTCTTCTCTAACACCACAGTTCAAAAGCATCAGTTCTACGGTGCCCAGCTTTCTTCATGGTCCAACTCTCACATCCATACATGACTACTGGAAAAACAATAGCTTTGGCTGGACGGACTTTTGTTGGCAGAGTAATGTCTCTGCTTTTTAAAAACCTGTCTATGTTGGTCATAGGAGCAAGCGTCTTTTAGTTTCATGGCTGCATTAACCATCTGCAGTGATTTTGGAGCCCCCCAAAATAAAGTCAGCCACTGTTTCCCCATCTATTTGCCATGAAGTGATGGGACCAGATGGCATGATTTTCATTTTTTGAATGTTGAGTTTTAAGTCTGCTTTATCACTCTCCTTTTTCACCCTCATCAACAGGCTCTTTAAATCCTCTTCATTTTCAATCATAAGGGTGGCATCATCTGCATATCTGAGGTTATTGGTATTTCTCGCACCAGTCTTGAATCCAGCTTGTGCTTCATCCAGCCCAGCATTTCCCATGATGTACTCTGCATATAAGTTAAAAAAGCAGGGTGACAATATACAGCCTTATCATACTCCTTTCCCAATTTGGAACCAGTCCATTGTTCCAAGTCAAGTTCTAACTATTGCTTCTTGACCTGCATGCTGATTTCTCAGGAGGCAGGTAAAAGGTAGTTTGGTGTTCTATCTCTTTAAGAATTTTCCATCATTTATTGTGATCCACACAGTCAAAGGCTTTGGTGTAGTCAATAAAGCAGAAGTAGATGTTTTTCTGGAACTCTCTTGTTTTTTCAATGATCCAACAGATATTGGCAATTTGTTCTCTGGTTCCTCTNAAGAATTTTCCATCATTTATTGTGATCCACACAGTCAAAGGCTTTGGTGTAGTCAATAAAGCAGAAGTAGATGTTTTTCTGGAACTCTCTTGTTTTTTCAATGATCCAACAGATATTGGCAATTTGATCTCTGGTTCCTCTACCTTTTCTAAAACCAGCCTGAACATCTGGAAGTTCGCAGTTCATGTACTGTTGGTGGAGAATTTTGAGCATTACTTTGCTACCATGTGTGATGAGTGCAATTGTGTGATAGTGTGAGCATTCTTTGGCATTGCTTTTCTTTGGGATTGGAATGAAAACGGACATCTTCCAGTCCTGTGGCCACTGCTGAGTTTTCCAAATTTGCTGGCATATTGAGTGCAGCACTTTCACAACATCATCTTTCAGGATTTGAAACAGCTCAACTGGAATTCCATCACCACCACTAGCTTTGTTTGTAGTGATGCTTCCTAAGGAGCACTTGACTTCGTATTCCGGATGTCTGGCTCTAGATGAGTGATCACACCATTGTGGTTATCTGGATCATTAAGATCTTTTTTTGTACAGGTTTTTTGTGTGTTCTTGCCACCTCTTCTTAATATCTTCTGCTTCTGTTAGTTTCATACCATTTCTGTCCTTTATTGTACCCATCTTTGGATGAAATGCTCCCATGGCATCACTAATTTTCTTGAAGAGATCTCTAGTCTTTCCTATTCTACTGTTTTCCTCTATTTATTTTCATTGATCACTTACAAAGGCTTTCTTATCTCTTCTTGCTATTCTTTGGAACTCTGCACTCAGATGGATATATCTTTCCTTTTTCGTCTTTGGTTGAATTTAAATTTATCATCTCTGTTTTTTAAAATTGCTTCATTGTGGCTAAAAAACACATAATGTTTATTTTATCACTATAATCATTTAAAGAAATTACTTATTTATTTTGGTTGTGCTGGGTCTTCATTCCTGTGTGTGGCCTTTCTCTAATTGTGATGAGCAGGGGCTTCTCTTTGCTGCAGTTAACTGCTCTACTTCTCATGGTTGCTTCTCATTCTGGTCGCTTCTCTTGTGGAGCACAGGCTCTGGGTGCACTGTTTGCAGTAGTTACAGGATGTGGACTCAGTATTTGCAGCTCATGGGCTCTAGAGTGTGGGCTCAGTAGTTGTGACACAGAGGCTTGAGTTGCTTCACGACATATGGAATTTTCTCAGATCAGGGATTACATCTGTGTCCGCTGCATTGGCATGCAGACTCTTAACCTGGTACCACCAGGAAGTCTTGATTGTAACCGTTTTTAAATGTACGGTTCAGTAGTCTTAAGTATATTCACATTGTTGTACAACAGGTATCTGGAACTTTTTCATCTTACAACCCTGAAACACTATACTTACTAAATTATAATTCTTCCTCCCTCTTTCTCTTTCTTTTAGCCCTTGGCAACCACCTTTTGTTTTTATGTTTATCTATAAAATTTTATGTCTATCTATAGTTTTATCTATACTTTAGATTCTTCATATGAAAGGAATCATATCATATCTGTTCTATGGTTTTTGTTTTTTATTTGTTTTATATGGTTTTAATTTCTTGTCTTTTTTGGATAAAGTGAACATTTTTTAAATAATTTCATTTTTATATCTTTTATTGCCTATCTTCTTTGTTTTATTTAATTTTTCAGTTGTTGCTTTATGGTTACAGTATACATTTTTTACTTACCATAATCTATATTTAAATGATGCTATATCATGTTGCATATAGTGTAAGAACCTTATAACTACAATTTCACTTTCCCTCCATACTTTATGCTTTTGGTGTCATATATTTTAACTCTATCACACATTATTATTCTTTTTACTTTAAGCACTCAATAATCTATTAAAAATGCATATGTGAAAAACTCTTATATTTACTCTTACATCTATCATTTCTCTGTGTAGATCCATCTTGTATAATAATACATCTCCTCTGCTTCTTTATCACCTTTTGTAAAGCATATTTGGTTCCAATGAGTTCTCTCAGATTTTGTCTGTAAAATTCTTTTCTTTTTTTGCTTTTACTTCTGAAAACAAAATCCTCAGTTTACAGATATTTTTCTTCAGCACTTCAAAATCATTGCTCCTTTATCTCCTAGTTTAATTAGCTCTTGACAAGAAGGTTGTTATCTTTCTCAACTTTGTTCCTCTCTGCATAATGTATCCTGTTTGTCTGAATTTAAGACATTCTCTTTAGCCCTGATGTTTAGCAATTTAATTATGTTGTGACTTGGTGGTTTTCTCTATGTTTCTTCTGCTTAAGATTTATTGGCTTTTTGATCTTTGGGTTTACTGTTTTTGAGACTTTTGGAAATTTTTCAGCCATTCTTGTTTCTAATTTTTTTTGTTAACTCCCATGCTCTCCCTTCTTCCTTTTTTCATAACTGAAGTTACATGTATACTTGACTACTTCATAATGTCTCACAGATCATGTTTTTTCTTTCATTTTTTCTTCTCTGTGTTTTCTGTTTTGTGCTTCCATAGTTAGGTTTTTAGCTTCACTGATCTTGTCCTGGGCAGGGCCTAATCCAGAATTTTATCTTATCAAGTGTATTTTTTTAATTTTCAGATATTTTTTCATCTCTGTATTTTCCATTTTAAAAAAATCAATTTTTCTTGGCAAATTCATTCTTTGGAGAAAAACCTACAGAAATTTCTAAATCATGAGATTTAATAAAACCTATACAGATGATACCACCCTTATGGCAGAAAGTGAAGAGGAACTAAAAAGCCTTCTGATGAAAGTGAAAGAGGGGAGTGAAAAAGTTGGCCTAAAGCTCAACATTCAGAAAACGAAGGTCAAGCCATCCGGTCCCATCACTTCATGGGAAATAGATGGGGAAACAGTGGAAACAGTGTCAGACTTTATTTTGGGGGGCTCCAAAATCACTGCAGATGGTGACTGCAGCCATGAAATTAAAAGACGCTTACTCCTGGGAAGAAAAGTTATGACCAACCTAGATAGTATATTCAAAAGCAGAGACATTACTTTGCTGACTAAGGTCCATCTAGTCAAGGCTATGGTTTTTCCTGTGGTCATGTACAGATGTGAGAGTTGGACTGTGNGGTGGCTCAGACGGTAAAAGCGTCTGCCTACAATGCTGGAGACCTGGGTTCAATCCCTGAGTCAGGAAGATCCCCTGGAGAAGGAAATGGCAACCCACTCCAGTACTCGTGCCTGGAAAATTCCATGGACGGAGAAACCTCGTAGGCTACTATCCATGGGGTCAAAAAGAGTCAGACACGACTGGGCGACTTCACTTCCTTCCTTCCTTATGGCAGAAAGCAAAGAGGAACTGAAGGGCCTCTTCGTGAACGTGAAAGAGGAGAGTGAAAAAGCTGGCTTAAAACTCAACATTCAGAAGACGAAGATAATGGCATCCCATCCCATCACTTCATGGCAAATAGATGGGCAAACAATGAAAACAGTGACAGATTTTATTTTCTTGGGCTCCAAAAGTCACTGCAGATGGTGACTGCACACACGAAATTAAAGACGCTTGCTCCTTGGAAGCTACGACCAACCTTGACAGCATATTAAAAAGCAGAGACATTACTTTGCAGACAAAGGTCCATCTAGTCAAAGCTATGGTTTTTCCAGTAGTCATGTGTGGATGTGAGAGTTGGACCATAAAGAAGGCTGAGCACCAAAGAAGTGATGCTTTTGAACTGTGGTGTTGGAGAAGACCCTTGAGAGTCCCTTGGACAGCAAGGAGATCAAAGCAGTCCATCCTAAAGGAAATCAGTCCTGAATACTCTTTGAAAAGAATGATGCTGAAGTTGAAGCTCCAATACTTTGGCCACCTGATGTGAAGAACTGACCCTTTAGAAAAGATCCTGATTCTGGGATCTTTTCTGGAATTGATGCTTTCAAACTGTGGTGCTGGAGAAGACTCTTGAGAGTCCCTTGACTGAAAGATCAATCCAGTCAATCCTAAAGGAAATCAGTCCTGAGTATTTACTGGAAGGACTGATGCTGAAGCTCCAATACTTTGGCCACCTGATGTGAAGAGCCTACTCACTGGAAAAAACCCTGATGATGGGAAAAGGCAAAAAGAGAAGGAGAGGGCAGAAGATGAGATGGTTAGATAGCATCACTGACTCAGTAGACATAAATTTGAATAAACTCTGGGAGACAATGAAGGACAGGGGAGCCTGGCATGCTGCAGTCCATGCAGTCACAAAGAGTTGGACACGACCTCAACAACACAAAACACATACAATAACAACAACAATAACACATTAAAAAAAATAGATTAATATCTGACCTCAGAATGAAGAAAAGCTTTCTAATTGTAAAAGTTGATAAATTAATCATAAAGTAAAATATGAATAAATGTAGCTACCTATTTAACTTTTTGGACTTCCCTGATGGCTCAGATAGTAAAGCGTCTGTCTATGATGCGGGAGACCTGGGTTCGATCCCTGGGTTGGGAAGATCCCCTGGAGAAGGAAATGGCAATCCACTCTAGTACTATTGCCTGGAAAATCCCATGGACAGAGGAGCCTGGTAGGCTATAGTCCATGGGGTCGCAAAGAGTGGGACATGACTGAGTGACTTCATGTTCATATTTAACTTTAGCTTCTGAAGAATAAACAGGAAAAAGGAGGAAATATTATTGACATGTACGATGAAGTGTATTCATATATAAAAAGTACTAACAACTCAAGAAATTAGACAAATGAAGTTGAGTGGCTATTTCACAAAAGGAGAAAGATAATAAATAGGAAAAAATGTTTAATAAAACCAAAAAGCATACATATTGAAATAAGTATATAATTTCAACCATTTCTTTTTTAAATTAGGAAATTAAAATATTTTATATAAATTTACATTAATATATTCTTACTGAAAAACACAAAAGATAAAAATTCATCTAGCATTTTACATAACCACTTGTATGAAAAACCAGAACTATTCTCAGAGTTGACCACTATTATCTATTGATATATATATAGATTTTCTGAGCTTGTATTTATGATCATACATTGAGATAATTTTGTCTGATAATATGCAGTACAGATGATACTTTCATACTGCTAGTAAGAATATAACCTGATGCAGGTTTTCAGAAAAGCAATCTTGCAATACATATCAAAAACACACCCTCTTATCCAGGAATTCAGCCTCTAGGACATTAACCACTAAAGAAAATATCAGGGATGTACACAAAGATTTCTTTATAAGAATATTCTAGATAACATTATACCTGAAAAATTGCTGGATACAAAATGTTAACATTATGAAATCTGTTAAATAGGACAGCCATTAAAAATCAGGTTTTAAAAAATACCTATTGACATGGGAAAAAAAATGTTCAAGATCATTTTCTGTGGAAAAAGCAGGGCCTAAAACTATACACATATAACTGCTTGCCCACACTCATTAGGATGGCTACTATGTAAAAAAAAAAAAAAAAAACAATCCCACCAAATGTTGACAAGGATGTATAAAAACTGGAATACTGTGCACTACTGATGGGAATATAAAATGGTACAAATACAGTGGTAGGCCTTCAGAAAGTTATATAGAATTACCATATGACTTGACAATTCCACTTCTAGTTATATACCTAGAAGAACTGAAAGCGGAGTCTTCAAGAGGTATTTGCACATCCATGTCCATAGCAGCATTATTCATAGCAGTCAAAAGACGGAAGCAGCCCCAGTGTCTGCGTCATTGACAGATGATGGATAGACAAAATGTGATGTGTATACACAATGGACTCTGTTTCACAGCCTTAAAAAGGAAGTAAATTCTGACACATTGGACAATATGGATGAACCTTGAGGCCATTATGAAGCCCATCAAGAGAGAGAGAGACAGTATGATTGCACTTAAAGGACCGGAAGTAGTCAGATTCATAAAGACAAAGTGGAAGAGTGGTTGCCAGGGTCTGGAGGGAGGGGGAAGTGGACAGTTGCTGTTAAATGAACATTGAATTTCAGTTTTGCAAGAGGAGAAGAGCTGGGGTTTGATGTTACAACCATGTGAGTGTCCTTAACACTCTGAGATGTACACTTGAAAATCTTATGATGGTAAATATTATGTGTATCTTATTGCAGTTTCAAATTTTTGAATTAAAATATTTTTTAAAAAGCTTGCCTACAGTGAGGCAAATCAGAGAGCTTCCATATGAGCTGATTTAATACCTTGTTCTTAACTACGAAGACAGTAAAGTATCACGGGGAATATCTTTGAGATAAAAGCTATTAAATGAAAAAAGAACCCAAGAGAGAAGGAAAACAAAAATATTTTTTCCAAAAAAACACATAAACAACATTATAGGATAAAAAGAAAAATGTATTCTGTTCACAAGACAGTATGCTCTAAAAAAAGAAAACAAAAAATATATTAGATAAAGAAGGCATTTAGAAACTTAAAATACAACACCCAACATAAAAATGTCACTAGTAAGTTTGGAAGATAAAGTTAAAAAAAACAACTCCTAGAAAGTTGGTTGAGATGGATAATAAAAAAGAAACAATATGAAAATTAAAGCATTAATCAAGGAAGTCCAACATCTGAATATGTGTTTCAGAAAGAAAGTAAGAAAACCCCTGGAAGAAATGGACAAAGAAAACAAAAAACCTCTTATGACCTGAAAGACATAGGTCTTCAAACTGAAAGCTCCCACCCCAGAGTTCAGTGGGATGAATTAACAAGGAGCTACACTGAGAAATTTTAGATCATAAGAGGTAGAGGAAACAAGAATCTTAAATGAAAATATGCAGAATGAAAGCCAAAACCTTGATATACAAAGTCTCGGGTTACATCAAAAGAACCAGGAATCAGACTGGCTTTGGGCTTCCTGTGCAGCAAATAGTACAAGCTAAAACACACTGAAGCAATGTCTTCAGGAGTCTCGGGGAAAATGACTTCAAGCCCAGAATTCAATACCCGAATTATTAAAAAAGTGAGAGAAAACGCAAAGACATTCTTAGACACACATATGCTCCAAAAGAAAAAAAAAGTTGTCTGCCTTTTCTCAGAAGATTAGAGAAGAATGTCTTCTCTTCAAAACATAGAAAGAAACTACGAAAGAGGAAGGTGCAGGTTTCAGGAAACATGATCCAACACAGGGAAAAAAAAAAAAAAGAGGCATGAACTTCCTTAGATGGTAAGAAGTGAGAATCTCAGGGAGGCAGCTTTGCGGCAGCCAGCGGACCACGGGTCTGAAGTGGAGAGGAGAAGAGCTCCAGGTGAAGAGTCCACAGGGGGAAGTGGTGCTGAGAGATTATCTGACTGTTTTGGATGTGTGAGAAATTGTATTGAGAAGAATTAATGAGTCCTTACCAATTGAAAAAAAAAAAAATAGAGTGATAAGGGCCAACTGGCAAATGTTGAGGAGGCACTAGGGAGGATCTGGCAGCTGTCATGGTCAAGGTTGAAGCAGGCAAGCATCATCAATGGATGCTAAATCTCAGGGGAGATTTTGAGGAGGAGCAGAATATTTGCATGATCCTAAACTGTCTCCCCACAGACATAACCTGCAAAGGAGGACTGGAAAACAAGCAAAAACAAACAAACAGTAATGGCACAGTGGAGAAACTGGGCAAACACAGGCCCTGACTAGGTGATCAGATTAGCGTCATCAGTGAGGAGAGCAGGGCACCGTCTCCAGGTGTGACACCCCAAGGAGGACACAGCTTCACCTACTTGGCATCCAGTGGAGAATGCTAGCCTCAGTCGGATCACAAAGAAACCCCAGACAAATGCAGAAGAAACATTCAGCTACAGGGGAAAAGCTGGGTGTTAGGGGGCAGGGTGGAGACACTGCTTTCTTCAAACATCAGTGTCGCAAAAGATAAATATGTAAATCTCCTGGCTTCCCTGCTGGCACAGAGGTAAAGAATCCACCTGCCAATGCAGGAGATGCAGGTTCAATCCCCAGACTGGGAAGATCCTCTGGAGGAGGAAAGGGCAACCCATGCCAGTATTCCTGCCTGGGAAATCCCCTGGACAGAGGAGCCTGGCAGGCTACAGTCCATAGGGTCGCGAAGAGTCGGACACGACTGAGCAACTAACAACATGAAAATGTCCCAGGATCAGGAAGGCTAAAGAGATCTGACAATGAAATGCAGTACCTGACCCTTTACTGGATCCTGTGCTGGAGGGAAAACTGCCATAAGGGACATTTTTCACTTAATTGATTACATTGGGATATGGATGATAGATTAAATTCTTAAATCAACATAAGCTTATGAATCTGTTAGGCTGACAACTGTGGTCACGTTAAAGGAGAAAAATCCTTTTCCTTAGGAAATACACGCTGAAGTGTTTAGGGGTAAGAGAGCCTTGATAGAGGAAACTCAGCCTTTAATTACAGATAGATGAATAGATGATGGATGGCTAGCTGGAGAGAACACAGATAATGCAGATGAGGTGAGGGTACACAGGTATTCCTTGTGCTTATTTTTGCAACTTTGTGTTGTTTGAAACTATTTCAAGTAAAAGTTTTAAAATACTGTAAATACAATATGATACTAGTTTTGTATCATATGTATTATGTATTACTTATCTTTTTAAGTTGAAAAGGAAACATCAAACTTTTCTGGGGGATGGGACTATATCAGTTCAGTTCAGTTCACTCAGTCATGTCCTACTCTTTGTGACCCCAGGGACTGCAGCATGCCAGGCTTCCCTGTCCATCACCAACTCCCGGAGCTCGCTCAAACTCATATCCTTTGAGTCGGTGATGCCATGCAACCATCTCATCCTCTGTTGTCCCCTTCTCTTCCTGCCCTCAATCTTTCCCAGCATTAGGGTCTTTTCCAATGAGTCGGTTCTTCACATCAGGTGGCCAAAGTTTCAGCTTCAGCATCAGTCCTTCCAACGAATATTCAGGACTGATTTCCTTTAGGACTGACTGGTTTGATCTTTTTGCAATCCAAGGGACTCTCAAGAGTCTTCTCCAACATCATAATTCAAAAGCATCAATTCTTTGGCGCTTGGTTTTCTTTATGGTCCAACTCACATCCATCCATGATTACTGGAAAAACCATAGCTTTGACTAGACATACCTTTGTTGGTAATGTCTCTTCTTTTAATATGCTGTCTAGGTTGGTCATAGCTTTTCTTCCAAGGAGCAAGAGTCTTTTAATTTCATGGGACTATATAGGTGACATTATTTTTCTTTAAATTTACACATTTTTGTATCCTCCCATAATAAGTGGGTATTATTTTATAATAAAAAATATAGTTTTATGGCATTGGGAGCATTCACGCTTCCAGTGTCACCTCCACACCTAGAGCCTGACACTTCTGCAAGTCTTCTCACAATGACTGAGTCAGCAATATTAAAGCACCTGATGTTTATTGAGCAACTACCTTCTAAGATGCTCCAGGATTTTATAATTACACTTTATCCTGAGCCTGATTCTTCATGGTAGAGACAGGCCACGTTGAATCATACCTCAAAACAAGAGGATTATTTTATCAACTTGGAGCACACTCTGGCAAGTTGTGCAAATTCTCTGCTTCCCAGTACTGCTGGTGGTTTTTGTGAACCTGCCTGCAAGCACACATTTAAACCAGCCATAATGAAAACTGATTTTCCTTACCTGGGTTGTCAATCTGGGGTAAATGATGGAATCTTCACACTTTTCAAGCCAGAACGGAGGGAGCTAGAGGAGGGTGGGTAGCAACCTAAGATACTTTCAGGGACTTCCCTGCTGGTCCAGTGGCTAAGACTGCATGCACTGCCAAGGTAGGAGGCCGTGGTTTGATCCCTGGTCAGGGAACTAGATCCCACATGCCAAAACTAAAAGTCTGCGTGCTGTAATTAAAGATCCTGCATGCTGCAGCTAAGACCCAGCACAGCCAAATAAACAATTTAAAAAATAAAATACTTTCAGAGCTTGCTGGTCCTTCATGTCTTTACTCCATTGGTATCCTGGGGTGAGAGAGCTGGCAGGTCTCCCGAGACCCTCGACTCCTTCCCCAAACCCTGGAGCCTTCCCCCATTGCTTGACCCTCATGAAGCTCTGGCAGAAGTGAACTTAGTGCTTGGAATGAGACAAGGGACATTTTAACCAATGACTGGCTAACTGCTGTGTGCTGCAAAGCAGGGGCTGACACACTAGAAGATACAATACATAGGTGTGAGTCTCAGCCCGGGCGGGACACATAATAAGCCCTGGTTTCCTATGCATTCTACTGCCTATTTCTTAACAAGGAAGTAAGAGGCTTTGAGAACATAAGAGCAGCTGTCAAGGGGAAATCTCCATATTGTGTTCTTTCAATAATTATCATTTCACACCCAAACAGGTGTTCTGAGATGGAGCCGGTTGGTTTCAATGCAGAACATCTTTTCCCAACTAAGCTACTTGCTGGGAACAGGTAGCTTTGCTGGGTCTGAAGCAGGGGCAGGCAAGGAAGTGTGGAGAAGCACTGGCTTTCTCCTGTGGCTGCAGGGTCAGTCGGTGTTCAGAGCGAAACTGAGTCTTTTATAAGTGATAAATCTTCAGAAATGGTGGAATCCTTGCCAGGCTGTGACGTGGTGGAGAGAAATGTGGGTCAGCACACACGCTGCTGAGAATGAGAGAGAGAAGGCCAGTGCTGCCATAACCCTGATTTTTAAAATTTACTTTTGGTTGTGCTGGTCTTCATTGCTGCGCCCAGGCCTTCTCTAGTTACAGAGTAGGGCCCACTCTCTAGCTGTGGTGCCCGGGCTTCTTGTTGCGGTGGCGTCTCTTGTTGTGGTGCCCGGGCTCCAGGGCACATGAGCTTCAGGAGTTATGGTGCTCAGGCTTAGCTGCTCAGCGGCATGTGGGGTCTTCCCAGATCAGGGGTGGAACCTGTGTCCCCCAGCATTGGCAGGCGGATTCTTAACCACTGAGCCACTCGAGAAGCCCCAATCTCAATTTTTTATTTCTAGAGTCTTCTTTTTCAATCAGTCTTGTTGAGTTTACAATGTCTGGTTCTGTAAGAAGTTCCTGTACTGTCAGAGGCTTTCCTCAACTTCAGTGGCATCAACTCTGAATTTCTGAGACTATTTTAGAGAAACCCTGACTGTCCTTTCGCAATCTCCATGACCTAAATGTTTATGGCACCCCCTCAGAAGCTAGACGAGAGGCAGCAACTGTTGAAATCAATGATGACTAAGTATTTAAAAATAAAACAACCACAGTACTTTCACGGTGCTGACTTTGCACCAGGCCCTGATCTAGGCCATTTAGATAGGTGCTAATCCTTACAACTTTACAACCTTTATAATAACCTCACGAGGTAACTAGTGAGATGCCACATTCACTGAATCTCAGATGCTGTCGAGTTCAAGACTTATCATAAGGTTATTAACCCTTAAGAAAAGAACAGTAAACAGCATTCACTAATCTGAAATTTACACCCCACTGCTGTTCCCTTATCTTTCTGCATACACAAAAAATGTTAATTTTCAGTGCCGATCTATGCCACAGTCTTTTCAAAGACATTTTTTAAAAGACAGTCAAGCTTAGTACACATGTACAACTGCACACAGCTCATTCTAAGTATGCCCAACATGGGCAGACAACTATGTCACCGCTGCCATCTGGCTGACAATGACTGTGATAAGCATCCTGATTTAGAAATGTTGAAATAACTGCATCTTAGCATCAAAGAAAGCATTTCCACTTTGTAGACACAGAGACTGGCACAGCCAGATTTAGTGACCTGCCCCCAGACCTCCCAGATAGTAAGTGGCTTAGCCAGACTTTGAACTGGGGTGGTCCAGGCTCAGAGCTGAGAAACATTCAACTCTCTGCATCTTCAGTGATCTCCCTGTTTCTGCTGGTGGAGACCTCACTTCACAGGTCAGTAAATCTATCCTTGGGCAACTGGAACTGGAAAACAGAGCTTCTCTATCAGAGTTCTGCACTTCCTGATCTGTCCTTTGGGACCACACAGAACAAGCTGAATGTCTCTTTCACATGACAGTGGTTTCGTTTTCCCAAATAAAAAGTGAACCGATGGTACTGCATTCATTCAACAAACATTTATTGATCACTTACTGTACAAGTAGGTACAAAATACTGTGCAGGGAACTATTCATTTTATTGCTCTTCACTTTTCTGCAGTTTGCAGATAGTGCAGTTTTGTTTTTATAAACTGAAGAACTGTGGCAATCTTGCATCGAGCAAGTCTATTAATACCATTTGTCCAACAGCATTTGCTGTTACATTTCATGTCTCTGTGTCACTCCGGTAACTCTCACAATACTTCAGAAATGTTCACTGTCAGTGTATCTGTGACGGTGATCTGTGAGCAGGGGTCTGTGACGTTACTGTTGTAGTTGTTTCAGGACAGAATGGACTGCACCCGTGTAAGACAGTGAACTTAACGCATAAACATTAACACGTGTTCCGACTGCTCCACTGACCCACCCTTCCACATCTCACTCCCTCTCCCTGAGCCTCCCTAGGGATCCCCTGAGACACAATTAAGAACCCTACAATGGTTCAAGTGAGAAGAAGAGTCACACTCTTTTTTAAATAAAAAGCTAGAAACGAACTAAGCTTAGTGAGGAAGGCATGTTGAAAGCCGAGATAGAAAAGCTAGACTTCTTCCACCAAAGAGATAGCCAGATTTTGAGTGCAAAGGGAAAGTTCTTGAAGGAAATTAAAAGTGCTACTCCAGTGAACACAAGAATGATAAGAAAGTAAAGCAACCTTATTGTTGATATGGAGAAAGTCTGAGGGGTCTGGATAAAAGTAACCAGCACATCTTTTGACAATATGGTTTATTGAATATTTTAATCCACTGTTTACTCAGGAAACAAGAAAAAGATTCCTTTTAAAATATCACTGCTCATTGACAATGCACCTGGTCACCCAAGAGCTCTGATGGAAGATGGGCAATGAGATTATTGGTATTTACATGCCTGCTAGTACAACATCCATTCTGCAGCCCATAGATCAAGGGGTAATTTAAACTTTCAAGTCTTATTATTTAAGAAATGTATTTTGTAAACCTATATCTGCCATAGACAGTGATTTTTATTTAAAATTTTTATTTATTTATTTGGCTGTATAGGTCTCAGTTGCGGTACTCAGGATCTTTGATCTCTGTTGTGACATGTGGGATCTAGTTCCCCGACCAGGGATTGAACCCTGGGCCCCCCATCTTGGGAGCATGGACCAGCTGATGGCTAAGACACAATAGTTATTCCTCTGATGGATGTGGGCAAAATAAACTGAAAACCTTCTGGAAAGGGTTCACCATTCTACATGCCATCAAGAACATTTGTAATTCATGGGAAAAGGTCAAAATATCAACATGAAAATGATTTTGGAAGAGCTGATTCCAGGCCTCATGGATGACTTTGAGGGGTTCAAGACTAGCAGAGGAAGTCATTGTAGACCTGGTGGCAATAGCAGGAGAACTAGAATCAGAAGTGGAACCTGAAGATGGGGCTGAATCGTCGCAGTCTCACAATTAAACTTTAAGGAATGAGGAGCTGCTTCTTGTGGATGAACAAAAACAGTAATTTATTGAGATGGAATCTACTCCTGGTAAAGAGGCTGTGAAGTCTGTTGAAACAATAACAAAGGATTTAGAAAATTACATAAACTTGGTTGACAAAGCAGCAACAGGATTTGAGGGAACTGGCTCCAACTTTGAAAGAAATCTTACTGTAGGTAAAATGCAAACCAACAGCATTGCTGCTACATACAAATTGATGGAAGAGTCAATCAATGTGGCAAACATTACTTTTGTCTTTTAAGAACTTGCCACAGCCACCCAGCCTTCAGCAACCACCATCTTAATCAGTTAGTAGCCACTGACATAGAGGCAAGACATTCCACCAGCAAAAAGTTTACAATCTGCTGAAGGCTCAGATGGTGGTTATTAGCATTTTTTTAACAATAAAGTGCTTTTATTTTTGGTGTGTGTTTTAAAAAACATTTTAAATTCTATATTGGGGTATAGCTGATCAACAATGTTGAGAGAGTTCCAGGTGAACGTCAAAGTGACTCAGACATAAATATACATGTATCCATTCTCCCTCATTGGGTTCTCAAGGCAAGAACACTGAAGTGGTTTGCCATTCCCTTCTCCAGTGGACCACATTTTGTCAGAACTCTTCACCATGCAGAGTACATCATGAGAAACACTGTGCTGCATGAAGCACAAGCTGGAATCAAGATTGCCGGGAGAAATATCAATAACCACAGATATGCGAATGACACCACCCTTATGGCAGAAAGTGAAGAGGAACTAAAGAGTCTCTTGATGAAAGTGAAAGAGGAGAGTGAAAAAGATGGCTTAAAACTCCACATTCAGAAAACTAAGACCATGGCATCTGGTCCCATCACTTCATGGCAAATAGATGGGGAAACAGTGGAAACAGTGACAGACTTTATTTTGGGGGCCCCAAAATCACTGCAGATGGTGACTGCAGCCATGAAATTAAAAGCTGCTTACTCCTTGGAAGAAAAGCAATGTCCAACCTAGACAGCATATTGAAAAGCAGAGACATTACTTTGCCAACAAAGGTCCATCTAGTCAAAGCTATGGTTTTTCCAGTAGTCACGTATGGATGTGAGAGTTGGACTATAAAGAAACCCGAGTGCCGAAGAATTGATGTTTTTGAACTGTGGTGTTGGAGAAGACTCTTGAGAGTCACTTGGACTACAAGAAGATCCAACCAGTCCATCCTAAAGGAAATCAATCCTGAATATTCATTGGAAGGACTGATGTTGAAGCTGAAACTCCAATACTGATGTGAAGAACTGACTCACTGGAAAAGACCTTGATGCTGGGAAACATTGAAGGTGCAAGGAGAAGGGGATGACAGAGGATGAGACGGTTGAATGGCATCACTGACCCAATGGACATGTGTTTGAGTAAACTCTGGGAGTTGGTGATGGACAGGGAGGCCTGGCATGCTGCAGTCCATGGGGTTACAAAGAGCCGGACATGACTGAACTGAACTGAATATGGAACAACAGACAGGTTTCAAACAGGAAAAGGAGTACGTCAAGGCTGTATATTGTCACCCTGCTTATTTAACTTCTATGCAGAGTACATCATGAGAAACGCTGGACTGGAAGAAACACAAGCTGGAATCAAGATTGCCGGGAGAAATACCAAGAACCTTAGATATGCAGATGACACCACCCTTATGGCAGAAAGTGAAGAAGAACTAAAAAGCCTCTTGATGAAAGTGAAAGAGGAGAGTGAAAAAGTTGGCTTAAAGCTCAACATTCGGAAAATGAAGATCATGGCATCCGGTCCTATCACTTCATGGGAAATAGATGGGGAAACAGTGTCAGACTTTATTTTTTGGGGCTCGAAAATCACTGTAGATGGTGATTGCAGCCATGAAATTAAAAGATGCTTACTCCTTAGAAGAAAATTTATGACCAACCTAGATAGTATATTCAAATGCAGAGACATTACTTTTGCCAATTAAGGTCGGTCTAGTCAAGGCTATGATTTTTCCTGTGGTCATGTATGGATGTGAGAGTTGGACTGTGAAGAAGGCTGAGCACTGAAGAATCGATGCTTTTGAACTGTGGTGTTGGAGAAAACTCTTCAGAGTCCCTTGGACTGCAAGGAGATCCAACCAGTCCATTCTAAAGGAGATCGGCCCTGGGATTTCTTTGGAAGGAATGATGCTAAAGCTGAAACTCCAGTACTTTGGCCACCTCATGCGAAGAGTTGACTCATTGGAAAAGACTCTGATGCTGGGAGGGGTTGGGGGCAGGAGGAGAAGGGGACAACAGAGGATGAGATGGCTGGATGGCATCACGGACTCGATGGATGTGAGTCTGAGTGAACTCGGGGAGTTGGTGATGGACAGGGAGGCATGGCGTGCTGCGATTCATGGGGTCACAAAGATTCAGACACGACTGAGCAACTGAACTGAACCGAACCGAACTGATTCTCCCCGACTCCCCTCCCCTCTAGGCTGCCAACAACACTGACCTGAGTTCCCTGTGCTCTACAGCAGGTTCTTGTTGTTTATCCAGTTTAAATATAGCAGTGTGTACAAGTCTATCCCAAACTCCATAACTATCCTTTCTCCCATCCTTCCTGCCGGAAACCATAAGTTTGTTCTCTGTGAGTCTGTTTCTGTTTTGTAAATAAGTTCATTTGTATTATTTCTTTTTAGATTCCACATGTAAGGGATATCATACAATATATCTCTTTCTCTAACTTCACTCAGTATGACAATCTCTAGATCCACCCACGTTGCTGCAAATGGCATTACTTTGTTCTTTCTAATACCTGAGTAATAATCCATTGTATATATGCACCACATCTTTACCCAATCCTCTGTCCAATCCAACTATATTATATACAATATCATTTTCTTAAGATGGACTTTAAGTTGCTTCCATGTTTTGGCTATTGTAAATAGTGCTGATGAACACTGGGGTGCATGTATCCTTTTGAACCATTTTTCTCTGGATTTATGTCCAAGAGTAGGGTTGCAGGGTCATATGGTAGTTTTATTTTCAGTTTTTTAAGGAGAACAGTTCCACACTGTTCTCCACAGTGGCTGTACCATTTTACATTCCCACCAACAGCATAGGAGAGTTCCCTGCTCTTTTCTCCAGGATTTATTTTTTGTGAATTTCTTTCTTTCTTTTTTTAATTATTTATTTGGCTGAACTGGGTCTTAGTAGAAGCTCTCATAATCTCTGACCTTCTTTGTGGGATGTGGGATCTAGTTACCTGACCAGGGATTGAACCCAGGTGCCCCACATTGGGAGCTGTGGGTTTTAGCCACTGGACCATCCCTATCGTTTATGGATTTCTTGATGATGGACATTTTGACTGGTATGAGGTGATACCTCATTGTAGTTTTGATTTGCAATTCTCTAATAACTAGAGATGCTGAACATCTTTTCATGTGCCTCTTGACCATCTGTATGCCTTCTTTGGAGAAATACCTATTTAGGTTTTCTGGCCATTTTTAATTAGGTTGTTTGTTTTGATGATGTTAAGCCTCATTAACTGTTTTTAAATTTTGGAGACATCCTTGTTGGTCACAGCATTTGCAAGTATTTTCTGCTGAATGTGGGTTGTCTTTTCATTTTGTTTCTTTCCTTTGTTGGAAGAGGGTGTTTGCTATGACCAGTATGTTCTCTCAGCAAAACTCTGTTAGCCTTTGACCTGATTCATTTTGTACTTCAAGGCCAAATTTGCCTGTTACTCCAGGTAGCTCTTAACTTCCTAATTTTGCATTCTAGTTCCCTATAATGAAGAGGACATCTTTTTTGGATGTTATTTCTAGAAGGTCTTGTAGTTCTTCATAGAACCGTTCAATTTCAGCTTCTTCAGCATTACTGTTCAGAGCATAGACTTGGATTACTGTGATACTGAATGGTTTGCCTTGGAAACGAACAGAGATCATTCTGTCGTTTTTGAGATTGCATCCAAGTACTGCACTTTGGACTCTTCTGTTGACTATGATGGCTACTCCATTTCTTGTAAGGATTCTTGGCAACAGTAGTAGCTATAATGGTCATCTGAGTTAAATTCACCCATTCCAGTCCATTTTAGTTCACTGATTCCTAAAGTGTTGATGTTCACTCTTGCCATCTCCTATTTGACCACTTCCAATTTGCCTTGATTCATGGACCTGACATTCCAGGTTCTTATGCAATATTGCTCTTTGCAGCATCACCAGATGGTCAATACTAAAATCAGATTGATTATATTATTTGCAGTCAAAGATGGAGAAGCTCTATACAGTCAACAAAAACAAGACTGGGAGCTGACTGTGGCTCAGATCATGAGCTCCCTATTGCCAAATTCAGATTTAAGTTGAAGAAAGTGGGGAAAACCGCTAGACCATTCTGGTATGACCTAAATAAAATCCCTTATGATTATACAGTGGAAGTGACAAATAGATTCAAGGGATTAGATCTGATAGAGTGCCTGAAGAACTATGGATGGAGGTTTGTGACATTGTACAGGAGGCAGTGATCAAGACCATCCCCAAGAAAAAGAAATGCAAAAAGGCAAAATGGTTGACTGAGGAGGCCTTCCAAATATCTGAGAAAAGAAGAGAAGCCAAAGGCAAAGGAGAAGAGTAAAGATATACTCATTTGAATGATGAGTTCCAAAGAATAGCAAGGAGAGATAAGAAAGCATTCCTCAGTGATCAATGCAAAGAAACAAAGGAAAACAATAGAGTGAGAAAGACTAGAGATCTCTTCAAGAAAATTAGAGATATCAAGGTAACATTTCATGAAAGACGTGCACAATGAAGGACAGAAATGGTATGGACCTAACAGAAGCAGAAGATATTAAGAAGACGTGGCAAGAATATACAGAAGTACTATACAAGAAAGATCTTCATGACCCAGATAACCATGATGGTGTGATCACTCACCTAGGACTAGACATCCTGGAATGCAAAGTCAAGTGGGCCTTAGGAAGCATCACCACGAACAAAGCTAGTAGAGGTGATGGAATTCCAGTTGAGCTATTTCAAATCCTAAAAGATGATGCTGAGAAATTGTTGCACTCAATATGCCAGAAAATCTGGAAAACTCAGCAATGGCCACAGGACTGGAAAAGGTCAGTTTTCATTCCAATCCCAAAGAATGTTCATACTACCGCACAATTGCACCCATCTCACACACTAGCAAAGTAATGTTCAAAAATCTCCAAGCCAGGCTTCAACAGTACGTGGACTGTGAACTTCCAGATGGGCAAGCTGGATTTAGAAAAGGCAGAGGAACCAGAGATCAAATTGCCAACATCCGCTGGATCATCGAAAAAGGAAGAGAGTCCCAAAAAAACATCTACTTCTGCTTTATTGACTATGTCAAAGCCTTTGACTGTGTGGATCACAATAAACTGTGGAAAATTTTCAAAGAGATGGGAATGCTGGACCACCTGACCTGCCTCCTGAGAAATCTGTATGCAGGTCAAGAAGCAACAGTTAGAACTGGACATGGAACAATTGACTGGTTCCAAATTGGGAAAGGAGTACATCAGGCTGCATATTGTCACCCTGCTTATTTAACTTACATGCAGAGTACATCATGTGAAATGCCAGGCTGGATGAAGCACAAATTGGAATCAAGATTGCCAGGAGAAATATCAATAACCTCAGATATGCAGATATTCAGAAAGTGAAGAACTAAAGAGCCTCTTGATGAAAGTACAAGAGGTGAGTGGAAAAGCTGGCTTAAAACTCAACATTCAGAAAACGAAGATCATGGCATCTGGTCCCATCACTTCATGGCAAAAAGATGGGGCAACAATGGAAACAGTGATAGACTATTTTGGGAGGCTCCAAAATCACTGAAGATGGTGACTGCAGCCATGAAATTAAAAGACGCTTGGAAGAAAAGCTATGACTAACCTAGACAGCATATTAAAAAGCAGAGACATTACTTTACCAACAAAGGTCCATCTAGTCAAAGCTATGGTTTTTCCAGTAGTCATATATGGATGTGAGAGTTGGACTAACAGTTGGACTATTACAGAAAGCCCAGTGCCAAAGAATTGATGCTTTAGAACTGTGGTGCTGGAGAAGACTCTTGAGAGTCCCTTGGACTGCAAGGAGATCCAACCAGTCCATCTTGAAGGAAGTCAGTCCTGAATATTCATTGGAAGGACTGATGCTGAAGCTGAAGCTTCAGTACTTTGGCCACCTGATGTGAAGAACCGACTCATTTGAAAAGACCCTGATGCTCGAAAAGATTGAAGGCAGGAGGAGAAGGGGACAACAGAAGATGAGATTGTTGGATGGCATCACCAACGCGATGGACATGAGTTTCAGTAGGCCCCAGGAGTTGGTGATGGACAGGGAAGTCTGGTGTGCTGCAGTCCATAGGGTTGCAAAGAGTCAGAGATGACTGAGTGACTGAACTGATTCTTTTTTTGTTTGTTTGTTTATTTTTTTATGTTTCTATGTTACTCTTTTTTTTAAATTATTTTTTAAATTTTACTTTACAATACTCTATTGGCTTTGCCATACATCAACATGAATCCACCTGTGCAAAAGCTTTTGAGTTTAAGTAGGTCCCATTTGTTTTTGTTTTTATTTCCATTATTCTGGGAGATGGACTGAAAAAGATATTGCTGCGATTCATGTCAAAGAATGATCTGGCTATGTTTTCCTCTGGGTGTTTCACAGTATCCAGGTTCACATTTATGTGTTTAAACCATTTTGAGCTTACTTTTGTGTATGGTGTTAAAGAATCATCTAATTTTATTTTTTCACTTGTAGCTGTCCAGTTTTCCCAGCACCACTTGTTGAAGAGACTGTCTTTCCATGGTTAGACAGTCTTGTCTTGCCTCCTTTTGTAACAGACTGACTGACCACAGGTTTGTGGGTTTCTTTCTGGGCTTTCTGTCCTGTTCTAATCCAATGTTATATCAATTTTGCATCCCTGGGGAGAAAACTCACTTGGTCATAAAGGTTTTTATTTTGCTAGACTTGTTTTGCTACAATTTTCTAGAGACCTCTGTAGTATATACACGGGAGATACTGGTCCGAAGTTTTCTTATATTTGTCTAGTTTTGACATCAGGTTAAAGTTTGTCTCATAACATTAGCTGGGAAGTGTTCCACCTCTTGAATGGGTTTTTTTTTTTTTTTTGGTAACATCTGCCATAGCAGACTGGGGTCAGGACATGACATGGTTGGCCGGTGGCTGGCCTATTATGGACTTCACATTTAATGCAGGCTGCAGTTGGAAGCATCTGGGTGGTGTGGAGCTGACACGGTGATTCACAGTTCCTTCTGTTTTACATGAAATGGAGAGGGCATTGCTTCGGTGACTGGGTGGAGTCTGGCTGCTGGAGGCTGGGAGGCGGCTTTCTCAAGCATCACCGTATTAGTGTGCGTGACTCAGCTAGGTTCCCTAATCCAGTAATAACATTCTGCCCTTCTGAATGCAGCCATGATCCCCGGGGATAGGGAGTTCTTTCATTTCCTGTCCTTGTCTATTGTATGACGGCAGCTCCACTGCTTACCAAGGCGCTGCCACTCCACTCATTGGAGAAAGAAGCATTTAGGCATATGGTTTAACACCTTCACAGAGAAATTCCAAAGACATAAAAATAAAGTTGACGTTAATTGTTAACAGTATGCTGTGTTTAATATGCATTGTTGTGCTAAATTTTCAAATTACTCTAAGAACCAAGCACTGTACTGCTATTCATAGTTAAGAAAAGTGCCTTTCAGAGAGGTGAGTTAACTGGCAAGGCTACAGAGCATCAGAATAGAAGTCAGGGGAGAGGTCAGAGCTGGAAATGTACACACAGGTGTCACTGGTACGTAGGCTTTGGACTGGCCAAAAAGTTCTTTCAGTTTTTAGGTAAAAGACACATTTTCATTCTCACCAAGAACTTTATTGAACAACATATTCACATTGTTCCACTACTTTCTGCCATTTTTCAGGCAACTTCATAATTCCATCTTCCCAAAACTTTTTATCTTTTTGAGCAAAGAACCGTTACAGATGACTTTTACAGTCTTCCAGGGGACTGAATTCTTTTCTATTAAAAGAATTTTGTAAAGACAAGAGCAAATGGAAATCCAAGGGTGCAATGTCTGGTGAAAACGGTGGATCAGTCAGAACTTCCCAGCCAAGCTGTAACAGTTTTGCCTGGTCATCAAAGAAACATGCAGCCTTGCCTTATCCTGATGGAAGACTATGAGTTTTCTATTGACTAATTCTGCATGCTTTTCATCAAGCACTGCTTTCAGTTGTTCTGACTGGGAGCCGCACTTGTTGGAATTAATAATTTAGTTTTCCAGAAGGAGCCCATAACAAAGGGCTCCAATCCCACATATATGCAACATTACTTTTTAAAGATGAAAACTAGCCTTTGATGTGGTTCTTGGTGGTTCATTTTGCTTGCCTTATGATCTCTTCCATTCCACATTACTGCACAGTATCCACTTTTCATTGTTCATCAAAATTTGTTTTTAAAATGAAACATTTTCATTAGTTAGAGAATCAAATGTGGAATTACAGTCAAAAAGATTTTTCTCACTTAACTTACGTTGAACCCAAACATGAAAATGATGAACATAACCAAGCTGGTGCAAATGATTTTCAGTGCTTGATTTGAATATTTAGAGTATGTCAGCTATCTCCTGCATGATATAACGTTGACTTTCTCAACTAGTTTTTCAATTTGACATTATAAACTTCAACTGTTCTATCCCACCGTGGAGCACCATCCAGTGAGAAAGCTCAAGCATGAAACTTCACAAATCAGGTTTGACAGGTTCAATCTTTATACATTACACAAATTTGCATTTCAATTGTGTTTTTACCTTTCTTGAAACAATAAAGCATAATATGTCAAAAATATTGCTTTTTCTCTTCCATTTTCAATATTAAAATAGCTACACAAAAATTTGCCCATTTTGATTTTTTTTTAAAAATGCATGCTGATCTGATAGCTGTCACAATACAGTCTAAAAAAATTATTTTAAATGAAGTAAAGACACCTAAGGGCTACTAGAGCCATCTTACAGAAAAAGGGAAACGAGCATTCTGGCCAACACAATAACATTTAGAGCCATGGGAGTAGATGAGATAACGTAAGAATAAAGTGGAGATAACAAGGAGAAGGGACCCCAAAGACTGAGTCCTGAGCATTGCAACATTAGAGGCAAGACAAAAGAGAAGGAACAAAGAAAGCTCAAAGAGAATGGCCAGGGAGGTAAGAAGGGAGGCCTGGAAGCTACTTGTGAACTGATTTGTGTTGTGCCCAAATTCACATTGAAGCCTGTGCCCCAGTACCTCAGATTGTGACTGTAACTAGAGATAAGGCCTGTAAACAACAGGTGAAAGTTGAAAGTTAAGTCGCTCAGTCGTCTCCGACTCTTTGCGACCCCATAGACTGTAGCCTACCAGGATCCTCCATCCATGGGATTTTCCAGGCAAGAGTACTGGAATGGGTTGCCATTTCCGTCTCCAGGGGATCCTCCCAAACCAGGAATTGAACCTGGGTTTCCCACATTGTAGGCAGACGCTTTACCGTCTGAGCCACCAGGGAAGTCCAAAGGTATGATCTGCCCTCTCTGAGGCATGAACTCAGGTCCTTCAGATTATGAGACTGACGTGCTGCCTACTGCGCTAAGAGGGCACAATGAGGCTGTTAGGGTGGGTCTTGATTCAATCTGTCTGGTGTCCTTGTAAGAGGAGGAAATAGAGACACCAGGGTGGGATACAGGAGCACAGAGACCACGTGAAGACATAGAGAGGAGGTGGCCATCTGGAAGCTGAGGAAAGAGGGAAGAGCCGTCAGAAGCCAGACTAGATGTAAGGAGCATGAATGAGAGACTGGAACAAAAATAGAACAACTTTAATTTTCACTGACGTATAATTGATTTACAGTGTTGGATTAGGTTCAGGTGTACAGCATGGTTTGCTTTTTTTTTGCAGATTGTATTCCATTATACATTTCTTAGTTGTTGTTTAGTCGTATCTGACTCTCTGCGACCTCATGGATGTAACTCCTCTGTGGATGCCAGGCTCCTCTCTCCATGGGATTTCCAAGGCAAGAATACCGGAGTGGGTTGCCATTTCCTATTTTAGAGGATCTTCCTGATCCACGGATCAAACTCTTGCTTGGCATGGAGATTCTTTACCATTGAGCCACCAGGGAAGCAAGACAAAAAATTCCTGGTGCTATAAAATTTTTGTTGCTTATCTATTTTATGTGTGGTAGCTTGTATCACTAATCCCATACTCCTAATTTGTCTCTTCCTCCCACCCACCTCTGGTAACCACTAGCTTGTTTTCTGCATCTGTGAGTCTGTTTTTTTGCATATACGTTAACTGGTATTATTTTTTGGATTCCACATATAAGTAAAGTCATACAGTATTTGTCTTTCTGATTTATCTCACAAAGCATAATATTCTTGAGGTCCATCTGCATTGCTGCAAATGGCATTATTTCATTCTTTTTATGGCAGCTGCTAAGTCGCTTCAGTCATGTCCGACTCTGTGCGACCCCATAGATGGCAGCTCGCCAGGCTCCCCCATCCCTGGGATTCTCCAGGCAAGAACACTGGAGTGGGTTGTCATTTCCTTCTCCAATGCATGAAAGGGAAAAGTGAAAGTGAAGTCGCTCAGTTGTATCCGACTCTTAGTGACCCCATGGACTGTAGCCCACCAGGCTCCTCCATCCATGGGATTTTCCAGGCAAGAGTACTGGAGTGGGGTGCCACTGCCTTCTCCGTTTTATGGCAGAGTAATATTCAATTGTGTACATATATATATATATTCATCTTCTTTATCCATTTATCTGTTGATGGACACTTAGGCTGATCTCATTTCTTTGGTACTGTAAATAGTGCTGCCATGAATATTGTGGTGAATGTATCTTCTNATGGCAGAGTAATATTCAATTGTGTACATATATATATATATTCATCTTCTTTATCCATTTATCTGTTGATGGACACTTAGGCTGATCTCATTTCTTTGGTACTGTAAATAGTGCTGCCATGAATATTGTGGTGAATGTATCTTCTTGAATTAGAGTTTTCATTTTTTCCAGATATACCCAGGAGTGGGTCTGCTGGATCATATGGTAGCTCTATGTTTAGTTTTATAAAGAACCTCCATCCTGTTCTCCATAGTGGCTGTGCCAATTTACACTCCCACCAACACCTTTCCTCCACACCCTCTCTAGCATTACTTACTTTTTGAGATGGTCATTTTGTCCTCCCTGTGGTTTTTGAGTTGGCATTTCTCTAATAATGAGCAATGTAGAGTATCATTTTGTGTGCCTGTTAGCCATCTGTATGTCTTCTTTGAAAAAGTGTCTATTTAGGTCTTCTGCCTATTTTTTTGATTGGCTCATTTGTTTTTTGATGTTGAATTACATGAACTCTTTGCATATTTTGGATATTAACCCCTCGTCAGTTGCATCACTTACAATATTTTCTCCCATTCCACAGGTTGTCTTTTCATTTTGTTGACGGTTTCCTTTGCTGTTTGTAGAAGGAAAAGGTTTTAAAAGAAAAGTGCTCATTTATGTAGTTTAAATGGTCTTAAGCTTCCATGTGAGATGTGTGAGGCCTCCCAGGTGGCACAGTGGTAAAGAACCTGCCTGCTAGTGCAGGAGACACAGGAGACTCAGGTTCAGTCTCTGGATCGGGAAGATCCCCTGAAGGAGGGCATGGCAACCCACTGGAGTATTCTTGCCTGGAGAATCCCACGGACAGAGGAGCCTGGAGGGCTACGGTCCATAGTCTGGCAGAGTCAGACATGACTGAAGTGACATCATGCATGCAGACATGAGATGTGTGGGTTTCTTCTGTTTTGTGTAGAGTGCTGTGTAACACGTCACTTCCAAATATTTTACCAGTCAAGGGCTCCCACAGTATAGTAAATGGGTAGTACTTATTATTCATTCATTTATTCATCTTTCACCAAATAAACATTTATTAAAACATTCCTATGTGAGAGGCACTAATCCAGGAGTTGAGGATGGAGCAAAGAACAAAGTATGGGCTCCCCTGGAACTTGTATCCTAGAAGGCAGACAAAAGATGAGCAAGCAAACAGTTATAAAGTCTGGCTGGTAGAAGGAGGTGCCATGACCAAGACTGAGGCAGAAGCCAGAGTAATGGGAACAGTGGTGCTGTTTAGATACAGGGATGATGCGGGGAAGGAATCTCTGAAAAAGTGGCTTTGCAAACAAGAAAACGAAATGAGTGAGAAGGTACATGGGATAACCTACCCTTCTCCTCCTGCGTATTTCTCCTTTACTCTCATAATACTGACACACTCACTCTTTCAGCATCAAGTGTGCGGGTTTCCCACAGATTATGCAATTCTCTACACTGCCAGCTGACACTACAGTTCCATTCAATCCTGACACTAACTGGAGTTAGGCAGACTCTACGGGTTAAGGGTTCAGTCCCACAAGACTGCCCCTCACTTCAAATGCCATTTGCAAATAATAGGTCCCCAGGTTACCCACAAAAGCTGTCTGAGTTGGCTACAAATCAGAGGTTCCTATTGCCCACCTCCTTGATTATTTGCTAGAACTGGGCACAGAATGCAGGGAGACAGTTACCTGTGCTTACCCGTGTATTATGTAACAAAGGACACAGATGAACAGCCGGATAGGAAGATACACAGGGCCCGGATTTGGGAGGGCCCAAGCATGAGAGCCTCTGTCCCTGAGGAGTTGGGGCATGCCTCCCTCCCAATATGTGGACGTGTTCACCAACCAGAAGCTCTCTACACCCCAGTTTTGGGGTTTTTGTGGAGGCTTCATCACAGAGGCGTGATCAGTCATTAGCTCTGTCCTCAGCCCCTCTCCCCTTCTCAGAGGGGCTGAGGAGTGAACTTCTAATCAGGGTTTGGTCTTTCTGGTGCCCAGCACCGCCCTCGCCCCATCCTGAAGTTATTGAGAAGCCCGCCACTATCACCTCACTAGAACAAAAGACACTCCCATCACACAAGAAATGCCAAGGGATTCCTAAGTCTCTGTGTCAGGAACCAAGGTCAAAGATCAAATATTAGAACAAAAGATGCTCTGACAATTTTACCACTGAACAAGATACAAGGAGGCAGGGACAGAGACCAATATGTGTTCATACATTTTTCTCACGGTGTGGCCAAAAAGACCCAGGGCTATGCGACTTCCGTGGTGGTCCAGTGGATAAGACTCCATGCTCCCAATGCAGGAGCTCTGGGTTCCATCCCTGGTCTAGACCCCATGTGTAGCAACTAAGAGTTTACCTGCCACAGCTAAAGATTCTGCAACTGAGACCCAGCACAGCCAAAAACAGAAAAAATACAACTGTATAAACTATACTCAAGAGGTCATATATAAGCTATACATATGTTCATATTAACAGGATAAAGAAAATATCGTGGGGAGGGGGCCTGGTATTTTTTAAAAGGGCAGAGTCATGGAGGCAGAAAAAACTGCCTTTTCCTCCAGTGTGAGAATTCTATAAGTAAGATAAATGCTAATAAACAGGACTTAGAATCCAGAACTTGTGAGGTCAATATGACCCTTAGTGCAGGAAAACAGGAAGGAGTGTTTAAAGTAGGTTGATGAGTTCACCTTTAATTAAAATCACTAAGGACAGAAGGAGAGAGGGGCAACAGAGGACCAGATGGTTGGACGGCACCACTGACTCAAAGGACATGAGTTTGAGCAAGCTCCAGCAGATGGTGAAGGATAGGGAAACCTGGCATGCTGCAGCCCATGGGGTCGCAAAGAGTTGGACACGACTGAGCGACTGAACAACAACAAGGATAGGTCAGAACCAAAAAGGTGAATGAATATGAGAAAGCCTGTGGGGGAGATTTTAATTTTTTTAAAGTAATATTATATTAATTCATTTAAATATACTATTGATGCTCTCATCAAAAGGAAACAATTTTGTCTTTAATTTTTGTATCTGCTTATGGTGATGGGTGTTCACTAGACTGTGATCATCATTTCATGATATATGTAAGTCAAATCATTAGGCTGAACACTCTAAACTTACATAGTGCTGTATGTCAACTACATCTCAATAAAACTGATGGTTACAGATAAATATGGAAAAATAATCACTTTTGCTAGTCTTTCCTACAAAACACATGGAAAAGTTTCAACCAAGAATGTCTAGCAGGAGCATCACATAACTGGTTCCTTCTGCTTGGGCTCAGTCGTGTCCAACTCTGTGATTCCATGGACTGTAGCCCACCAGGCTCCTCTGTCCATGGGATTTCCCAGGCAAGAATACTGGAGTGCGTTGCCATTTCCTACTCCAGGGGATCTCCCTGACCCAGGGATCGAATCCACATCTCTTGCATTGACAGTCGGGNGTAGCCCACCAGGCTCCTCTGTCCATGGGATTTCCCAGGCAAGAATACTGGAGTGCGTTGCCATTTCCTACTCCAGGGGATCTCCCTGACCCAGGGATCGAATCCACATCTCTTGCATTGACAGTCGGGTCATTTACCATTGCACCACCTGGGAAGCCCCCATCTTCTACTTAACTGGCTTAAATATTTTGAAAAGCAGTTTGATAACTTTTACTAGAAGCCATAAAACTGTCTTTACCTTCTCATTTTGAGAATTATTCACAGAAGATATCAACCATAAAATATGGAAAGAATATGCATAAACTTTTGTACAAAGCTTAAATAACCCAAATGCTCAGCATTGTTTGCTCATTCATTTAGCAATTTTTCCCCCAAGTGCCTACCAGGTTTCAAGCACTAGGGTTAAAATAGATAATAAAAGAAAGTTCCTTCCCTCACAGAACTTACATTTCTGTGGGAGAGATAGGGAAAAAGTAAGGAAGCACACTGCTGCTGCTGCTGCTAAGTCACTTCAATGGTGTCTGACTCTGTGCGACCCCATAGACGGCAACCCACCAGGCTCCCCCATCCCTGGGATTCTCCAGGCAACAACACTGGAGTGTGTTGCCATTTCCTTCTTCAATGCATGAAAGTGAAAAGTGAGAGTGAAGTCACTCAGTTATGTCCGACTCNGTCTGACTCTGTGCGACCCCATAGACGGCAACCCACCAGGCTCCCCCATCCCTGGGATTCTCCAGGCAACAACACTGGAGTGTGTTGCCATTTCCTTCTTCAATGCATGAAAGTGAAAAGTGAGAGTGAAGTCACTCAGTTATGTCCGACTCTTAGTGACCCCATGGACTGCAGCCTATCAGACTCCTCTGTCCATGGGATTTTCTAGGCAAGAGTACTGGAGTGGGTTACCATTGCCTTCTCCAAGGAAGCACACTACGTCCTTGTATATGAACACACATACACAGCAAGTCAGATGGAGAAAAATAAAACAGTGGGGAGGCAGGGAGGACAGGAGAAGGTCAGGGAAGGTGGCAATAGTGGAGACAAGGGGGCCTGAAGGAAGCGGGGTAAGGGGTCAAGCTTTGTGTGCTTGTCAGGAGGAGCAGGTCTTGAGGTGGGACAATGCTCAGCAAGACTGAAGAACAGCAAGGAAGTCAGTGTAGCTGGGCAGAATGAGCTAGAAGGTGAGGAGCAGGTGAGGTCAGAGTCAGGAGGACTGACTCTCTTAGAGGGATTGTAGGCCATGGGAAGAAACCAAGTTTTACTCTGAGTGAGATTGGAGAGTTTTGAACCAGAAGATGACATAATTATGATCTAGCTTTTAAAAGGATAGTGGGGGTAGGGAGAAAGCAGAGAGCAGTCAGAAAAGGACTAAAATAATGGAGGTGAGGAATGGTGGTGTGTTGGGCCAGCATGGTAATGACAGGGGTGATGAGAGTGACTGGACAGAATCTGAAGGCAGATCTGACGGCATTAATTAGCCAGTTGAATGTGACGTGTAAGAGAGGAGTTAAGGACTCCAGCGTTTGGTCTGAGTAACTGGAAGGATGGAGTGCCAGCTACTGAGACGGGGAAGAGCAGATCTGGTGGTAGAAATTAGAAGTTTGTTCTTGAATCTGGTAAGATTTCAGATGCCCTTTATTTAAAACATGTTTCCACATTATAGTTCATTATAGGATACTGAATATAGTTCTCTGCGCTGTACAGTTGGACCTTGTCGTTTATCTGTTTTATATATAGTAGTGTGTATCGGCTAATCTGAAGCTCCTAATTTATCCCTTCCTACTCCCTTTCCCCTTTGGAAACCACAAGTCCGTCTGTGAGACTGTTTCTGTTTCGAAGATACGTTCGTTTCTGTTATAGTGTAGATTTCACATGTGAGTTATATCACATGGTATTTGTCTTTGTCTTAATTTATTTCATGTAGTATGATAATCTCTAGGTCTATCCATGTTGCTGCAAATGGCATCATTTCTCTCTTTGTGGCTGAGTAGTATTCCAGTGTGTACACGCCCAACATCAGATGCCCTTTCAGTGGCAAGTGGGTGCCTCGCACATCTTGCCCCTTGCATGGACCATATCAGTGCACTTGAGGACCATCAACAGCTAGAACTTCCATTTCTTAGTCAGAGGGCTTTCTTAATCTAAGGCAATCTTGAAAAACACAATGCAACTCACTGAGAGGTGGTTTTCTTCCCAGTGAGAGAAAGGCACCAGAACAGAAATTGTTTCCTTGCCTCCTGCTTTCTGTCTTTGAATGCCTTTGTTGGAGACTGCAGTGACTGGTGGGAGTGTAATCACGAGGGAAACTTTAAGGGAACTGACGTGGGGCAAAGCCCTGGCATTGTAGAGATGAGCTGGTTTTAGCACCACCTAGCTCCAGGGTGCCTGCTGGGTCATGAGAACAATCTCTTCTTATTTCC
>SJYV01019827.1:3502-18476 GCA_006410875.1 Neotragus pygmaeus
AAATCACTGCAGATGGTGACTGCAGCCATGAAATTAACAGACGTTTACTCCTTGGAGAAAAGTTATGACAAACCTAGACAGTATATTGAGAAGATACTTTGCCAACTAAGGTCCGTCTAGTCAAGGTTATGGTTTTTCCAGTGGTCACGTATGGATGTGAGAGTTGGACTGTGAAGAAGGCTGAGCACCGAAGAATTGATGATTTTGAACTGTGGTGTTGGAGAAGACTCTTGAGAGGCCCTTGGACTGCAAGGGAGATCCAACCAGTCCATTCTGAAGGAGATCAACTTTGGGATTTCTTTGGAAGGAATGATGCTAAAGCTGAAACTCCAGGACTTTGGCCACCTCATGAGAAGAGTTGACTCACTGGAAAAGACTCTGATGCTGGGAGGGATTGTGGGCAGGACGAGAAGGGGATGACCGAGGATGAGATGGCTGGATGGCATCACGGATTCGATGGACATGAGTCTGAGTGAACTCCGGGAGATGGTGATGAACAGGGAGGCCTGGCGTGCTGCGATTCATGGGGTCGCAAAGATTTGGACAGGAGTGAGCGACTGAACTGACTGACAATTCACTAACTAAAGTTTCCGGGGAACCAAATTTTTAAGTATGTTAATATTAAACATCAACATTTATGACCTAAATAAACTCTTATCCCCGAAAAGCAAAATAAGTCAAGGGTATAACTTGACCAACAATCAATCTCATTTCACACAGTCAAAAGTCTGTCTGAATTTCTGCATCACTTAGTCAGGACTGTATTACCTTATTCTAAGAAAACAAATGACTCACTCAGCATCCTTCAATGATAATTTAATTTCCTTAGGTTTTTATACTCTACATCATCATTTTAAAGTCAGACTCTGTTACTGAAATGGGAAACACTCCTTGACTTTATCCCAAACATCGGCATCTTTGTGCTAGCCAATGAGTTTAACTCTGTATTAGGCCAATCCACGACAGTAGGATTATGGGGGCAAGTGGAGGAGGGCTAGGTTAGAATCCAGGGTACTGATCTGTGCATAGTCACATAGCACTGGCTCAGGGGCCCATAAGAAGTCTGAAAAATATGCTAAAACAACACATGGGACAAAAAGGTACAGAAAAAACTAAAACTGTTCATACTGAAGGTCATTTTATACTTACCTCTATAACTATAACAGTCAATGTTAAAATATGATACAATTACAAAGCAGTACATTTCTTTATTATTTAGCAAACTCAATTCCAACATCCACACAATCCAAGTGTGAAGCTTACTAAGAAAACAAAGGCAACAGTATTTAATTACAGAGAAAGTTAAGCTAAAGATACGATTAATCCCTACATTGATAAGCCCTCTGATCACATAGGCCTTCATCCCTACAGTGATTATTGATTAGTCCTCTGATCACATGGGGCTTCCCTAGTAGCTCAGATGGTAAAGAATCTGCCTGCAGTGCAGGAGACCCGGGTTTGATCTCTGCGTTAGGAAGATCCCCTGGAGAAGGGAATGGCAATCCATTCCAGTATTCTTGCTTGAATTGCATGGATAGTCCATGGGGTTGCAAAGAGTCAGACAGGACTGAGCAACTATAACACTGATCACATAGGCCTTCATCCCTACAATGATTATTGATTACTCCTCTGATGACATAGGCCAGCGGTTGACCTTGGCTGTATGTTGGACTTGCTTAGAAGCTTTAAAAATAGTGATACCTGAGTCCCACTCTGAAATATTCTGATTTGTCTTGGAGGTAGCTTGGGCACTGAGGTTTTAAAAAGGCTTCAAGGTGACTCACTGTGGAGCCAAGCTGTTGTATTAGTCAGCATTCTCTTACATGTAGCCTTAGAATTTTTCTCTGGCCATTTCATATCTGTGAATTTCACAGTTCAGCTTTTTTCCCTCAAGGCCAGGACCTTTAGAATCTAGTATAATAACTTAGCATAATGTCAGCAAAAAGTAATCAGTGCTCGTTAAATAAACAGAATACAGGCATGTAGATCATGATAAAAATGAAATAGAATATTTTTAGAAGATTAACATACTTGCTTAAACTTTTGCATATCATTTCTGCTACGTTTTCACAGTTCTTCTTAGTGGGACAAAAAACTAAGCAGGAATAATTGGGAATAACTTCTGTCACCAGTGCTACCAAGTGATCAGGATCCATCTTTTTCAGAGAATCGGAATACTGCACAACAAGATTTAGGAACAAAGTAGTCAGCAACCATGCAAGCCTTTCATTTCACCAGTGTGCCTGGAAAGGTAAATAAATTGACCACAATTCTGAACTTCTCATTTAATAAATATGATCATTTAAAAGAAAAGATGCAACCTATATTACACAGCAAAATGTTCAGGCCCACTTTTGTTATTAGGGTTTTGTTAGGTGTATTTAATTTTAAAAAAAGGAAGTGAAAATAATCAATTTTATTAATAACTCTATGGCCCACCCATCTTCACCAAAGCAGAAAAAGCCCACAGGGAGAAACACAAATTGATCCTAATAACAGTCAAAGAACTGCATAAATAAGTTAAACCTCTTGCTATTACTAACAGTTTTCAAAAACATACACAATCATACCATAGGACATGTTTTCATATATTTGTCAAACAGACATAAATAACTCAAAGAACAGAGAAAAATGTAAAGTTATTTAAAATCTCCTCGTGTCCGACTCTTTGTGACCCCATGGACTATAGTCTACAACGCTCTTCTGTCCATGGGATTTTCCAGGCAAGAGTACTGGAATGGGTTGCCATTTCCTTCTCCAGGAGATCTTCCCAACCCAGGGATCAAACCTGGGTCTTCTGCATTGTAGGCAGATGCTTTACCATCTGAGCCACCAGGGAAGATGGCTAAGATACAGATTTAGAATAATATATCTTTATGTTATTGTTTAGTCGCTCAGTCATGTCTGACTCTTTTGCAACCCCATGGACTGTAACCCGCCAGGGTCCTGTGTCTATGGGATTTCCCAGGCAAGAATACTGGAGTGGGTTGCCATTTATTTCTCCAGGGGGTCTTCCTGACCCAGGGATCGAAACCCTGTCTCCTGCATTGGCAGGTGGATTCTTTACCACTGAGCCACCAGGGGAGCCCAATATACCTTCATGGAATAATAAAACTGCTGTAAAATTTCTTTCTCCCCTTTTCAATGTCCTCCATGAAAACCACAGAACATTAGCACAGTAGACATCCATATTTTCATACACCAATATCTGAGCTATATAGACCACAAATATTTCTTCTTGTATTACTGTTGCTGTTGAATGAACAAACATTTATGGAAAAGATCTCCAGGCTCTCTTGGTCCATGGATCCCCAAGGTCAAAAGAAATATCTAACAGTTTGATTATTAGGTAGTCAGGTCCAAACAACAAGTATGCATTTCTTCGTAAATAAGTAGCCATCTGAATAACAACAAATGTCAGTTGAAAAAAAAATTTTTCATTTCATTCTTAAATAACTATCATAACCCACTAATGAGAAGTATGCACACCTGGGCCCTGCAGTCTTTCAAACCATGAAACCCTCATTTCCTGTTCCACATTGATTATCACATGGTATTTGCTTACAGTAAGTGCAAAAGAAAAAAAAGAAGAAAAAATCACCAACTTCACAAAGATATACTATTCTAGGAAGGAATGTAGTGTGATCTAATACTGACATTGGAAACTGTCTTGAACCAGTCATTTGTATGGTGTTCAACAGATGTCCAGCATCAGCTTTTTTCCTCTGAAATATCTAAAGTTGCCTATGGTACCCACGTGACTCCTTTGTGGCGTCCCAGGGCAGCTGGGCACAAAGTCTAGGAACCTCACCATCAGGGATTATCAAGGTTACCTTATAATTAAGGAGGCGTGAAAAAGTCATTCCATTCTCAGCTCTGCTGTCAACTTCATATATTGTGTCATTTATTTTCAGATATTCTTTTAATTCAACCTTGAATTAAAAGGACATTTGCAATTAATATCATATATAAATTCCTTTTTCTAGAGTTTCAAATCTTGTAAAATATGTTATAAAACAGAACAAAAAGTTTAGCTTTCCTAAAGTATGCCGAATGTTTCAACTTAAATTTATTTCTTTCCCATTTAAGTTTCTTTTTGTTTTTAAATCAAAATAGGGATTACTATCCTTGAGGAAATACTTTTGAATTAAACATTCACATATCTTAAAGGAAAATCTGACACTTGTATTTGTCACAAGAGGAAGTAAAGGTGAGCCAAGTGTTCACACTCTTATCTTTTATTAAGGAGTTATTTGTGTTACTTCTCCAGATTTAAAACTTTATTAGTCACCAGTTTTAATGTGAAAGTGAAAGTAAAGTCGCTCAGTCATGTCTGACTCTTTGCAACCCCATGGACTGTAGCCTACCAGGCTCCTCCCTCCATGGAATTCTCCAGGCAAGAGTACTGGAGTGGGTTGCCATTTCCTTCTCCAGGGGATCTTCCCGACCCAGGGATGGAACCCTGGTCTCCTGCATTCCAGGCAGATACTTTAACCTCTGAGCCACCAGGGAAGTCTTTACCACCAAATTATTTTCAACTTAAGTATCTGTAGACAAAAGAAGTTTGTAAATAGAGCTTATTGAATTTTTTAAAGAATAGCATTGAGAAGCTCAATGTACTATCCACTGTACCACATAGCCACCTACAGAACACCATCTAACTTGACAATTAAGGTCAGGAATTATCTCTTGAAAATTCTCACATTTGGTGCAAATGTAAAAACACCAAATTTCAAGATAAAATTTTGTGATTCTAAAAAATTATTTTCTTAAACCTATTTAGACACAGAGACTACAGAGTACATGTACATTATAAGCTTCTTTCAAATAACTATGAATAATATGTACTTTTTTTCTTCAAGCCTTTTGGGAATACTGTTATTGGGGAATTTAAATTTATATCCATGTGAGGTCTTAATTTATTTTAAAAAAGCATTATAACTATCAAAACTTAAATCTTCGAAAACACTTTAATTTTTAAGATAAAGTTTTTATGTGTCAATAACTCAAAACGTGAATCACTAAATTCTTACCAGATGAAAAAATTTACCTTACAGAATATAAAGTGGAAAAGCAGAACGGGTCTGAAAATTTTCATTCAATAGTCACTGAAGGTCTGCGAGCTGGGCACCCATCCTGGCCAAGCTCCTTGATCCCACTGTGTACGCTCTCTCCATACAGACTTGTTACATTTAGATACAGTGAGTGGCATTATGTGCCTTCATCATTCTCAGAATTTTTATATAGTACGTTCGCTATAAATATGATATGTAGCAAAAATGATACATAACAAATCAAACCTTAGGTACATACTGGTCTAAAGTGACTCGTGTAATATTCTGCTTGTAGGAACTTTTGTAGGTCTTCAACATTGTTTAACGTTGCACTCATACCAATAATTTGAGTTGTTTCTAGAAAAAAAAGTATTGAGAAAAATGTGTTATTTAGTATATCATAACAGTAATTTTAGCAACCTTTTTATGTTTGTAATTTTTCCAGAATGATGTGGGAAAGAGGAGGCAGGTAAGACAAACACAGTTGACTGTGAACAAAATGAGGGTTAGGGACACCACCCCTCTGTACAGTTGAAAATCCATGTAAAACCTCTACTAGGCCCTCCTCATCTTCAGTTCTGCATCTCTGGATTCAACCAACCACAGATCCTGTGGTACTATAGCACTTATTACTGAAAAAACCCACTTATAGATGAACCCATGCAATTCAAACCTGTGTTGTTCAACAATCAACTCTATAAAACCAGATGATTAATCTGGCAGATGATATTACTCAGAAGAGAGGTATAAGCTGGTCACACAAATTGTGGGGCATCAGAACACAGGAAGACTTTGAAGTCATGAGTATGGATGAGAATTAGCAGAAACTGTATGAAGAAGGAAACAAGTGATGAATATGGTAACACCAATGTATACAATGAACACACTTAGCAAGTAGTGTCACAAAGGAGAACAAAAGGGGAAACTGAAGAGAGCCCTTTTGTTCAAATATCTATTAAGTGCAAGGCATTGGTGACAGAAAGACACATAAATATGTATCAGTATACTTATATAAATAAGTATATAGCAGCAGTATACATAACTATACATGTAAGTACACAGCATCAGTGTACATAAGTATTCAGCAGCAGTATACATAAGTATACTCATAAGTACACAGCAGCAGTGTACATAAGTATTCATGTAAGTACACAGCAGCAGTGTACTTAAGTATTCACATAAGTATACAGCATCAGTGTACATAAGTATTCAGCAGCAGTATATATAAGTACACAGCAGCAGTGTACATAAGTATACACATAAGTACACAGCAGCAGTGTACATAAGAATACACATAAGTATACAGCAGCAGTATGTATAAGTATTCATGTAAGTATACAGCATCAGTGTACATAAGTATTCAGCAGCAGTGCACATAAGTACACAGCAAACACATGTCCATTATGTGCAGGTACTATGCTAGATGCTTTACTAAGACTGACTCACGCTGTCTCCACAGTGAGTCAGTGAGGAAGGTTCTATTATTATCCTCCATTTTTGATGCACAAGGAAAAAGAGGCACAGTTACTATACTATATACTATACCTGCCCAAGGTCACATACAAAGTTAAAAGTGAGCCAGGATTGGAATCCAGCTGCAGAGCCTGCCCTTAGCCATTATGCTGTTCTATCTCTCAGTGCTAACATATGATCGGTCTCACAGAAAGACAATAGGGAAACGAAGAGAGAATTGTGTTTCAGCACCCAAAGGAAAAAAGAATGATGAATACTCAAATACTGAAAAGAAATTAAGACAAGAACTATCAGTGTACACTGGATGTGACATGCAGATGATCATTCTCCTTTCTTCCTTTTGCTTTATATTTTTCCACAAAATTTGTCACTATCTGACACACTATTTTCTTGTTTATCTGCTTATAATCTGTTCACTTTCATTAAAATACAGGTTTGATAAAGGAAGGGACTTTGTTTTATTCACTGCTACATCCCTAGCACTTAAAATAGGGCCTGACATGCAGTGGGTACTCGGTAAACATTTTTTAATCAATGATTATAAAGTGCTATAATCTGCCTAAACACCACTGTTATCAGAATTTTAAAAATAATTCTTAAAATCTGACCTTTAAGTTAATAATTTTCTATAAACTATTATAATACATAATAAGGTACTGCAATAGTATATAAAAATAGAGAAGACATTTAGAATAAATATTTCATATACATTTAGAGACTATCTGATGTTGCAAAATAGCTCCTTAAAGTGACTATTTACATTGTTTTAAATGATATTGATGATGGCAACAGCAGCAGTCCTTTACTGTGCTATGTGCTGAGCATGGCTGAATGTGTTGGTCACATGTGTTACCACATGTAATTCTTACAACAATCCCACCATGTTGGTACCATTATTCTGCCCATTTTACAGATGAGAAAAGAGCAGTTAAGTCACGTGGCTAAGCACACAGAGCTAGTAACTGGAGGATACTAATGGGGACATCTTCAAATGCTAACTTCATTTATCTTCATGATTCAACTCATGCATCCAACAAAAATGTATAAACTTATTTTAGAAATAAAAAACTAAGAAAGCTTAAGCATCTTACTTTAGGTTACATAATCTAGCTAGTGATAGGATTAAGTCTTTTATAGGTCTCTTGATTATAAATCAACCAGTGACCACATTTGAAAAAAAAACTTACTGCTGGTGTAGAGGACTTTTGCCAGAGTCATTTCCAGTATAGCCCCACGGGTTCCTTCACCAATCATGTGCAACTTTGCGATTAAAAAAAAAAAAGGATAAAAGTAAATCTGCATATAATACTTATATAAAACAAGCATATATTTGATGAAATGAAGAAGCAATGTATGCTTTATAACTCAAGCATTTTAGTTATGTACCAACTAGAGTACATATACATTATTTCACTGATATTTTAAGTTATTGAAGTTATCCCTAGGACAATGTCCTGGGATTACGAATTCATCAGTACTACCATAAAACTGAACATATGGACATATATTCACTCTTCAAGAAACAACTGACACAAAACTGAATTTAAGATTACCAAGCATGAAATGCCTTCATCTACATACTGTCTATATATTAAAATAAATTACTCATCCTCATAAGATATCAAACAGATACACATAAGTGTTACTATAATAAAAATATTAATAAATCAAGAAACATAGTAACCAACCTCATCTACAACAACCAGACCCAGACTGCTAATTCTTCCAGTTTCAATCAAGGAGTTCACCAGACTATGTCCTTTTTCAATAGTAGCAATATATAATGACTTCTTTTCTCTTCTTTTAATTGGAGGAAATCTTCCTTTGCTTCCAGCATATTCCTCAACAAAGAAACCCAGTTCTATACCAAAACTTGACAAACCTGAAATCTAGAACATTAAACAAAAAAAGTCAGATAAATAAGAACTCTATTAAATGTTCACAAAAATCTAAAATAGTGTTTAATATAAATCAATGGGAATAAGGTTACAGTTAAAACATATACATCTAAGAAATGTCATAATGTATTGACCCTTGCAAATGAATGCCACTTTTAAACTATGTAATAAATGTAAAAATAAATTTTAATTGTCTTTTCTTATATTAAAAAACATCAGAATAACTCATTTATTTTGATAAAATAATTGGTTAATTTCTGCTTGAAAAAGCATGCTAAATATCAGTAGAACATTTGAAATGAAGTTTAATTCATAAGTTTAGGGGAAAAAAAACTCTTTCTTAAACAGGTAATTAGTATTAGAAGAGATTTTTAGTAATTACACCACACTGCTTCTGCATATCCTAAAAATAATTCTCCATCAATAAGGCTACCTCTTCTCAGTCAATAAAAAGTTGTTACATTTATTCTAGTTTTCATATCTGAACATCAAAATAACATTAACAAATACCATTTTCTTAAAAAAAAAAAGTCACACCTTTTCTTGAACAATTGCCACATATGGTAGGATCATTAAAACATCTCTTCGCCGGCAGAGTAGTTCTTGTAGCATTAAAATCTCAGCCACGAGGGTTTTTCCACCACTTGTTGGCAAGGAATATATTAAATTTTTTCTTTCTTGCACAGATTTCAATGTTAAGCAAGTATGTTGCCATTCTGTGGAATTGAAAAAAAGAAAAAGCCTTATTTTTCCCTTCTACAAAGTTTTCCAAGAAGAAAAAATCAAATCCTACCCTGTGTAGCATCTTCTCATAGTAATAAATGTAACGATATATAAATATAAAAAATCTCCAATGCATGGTATGTATACTAGTTCAGGCCTGGTTGGTGGGGTGGGCAACTAGTTTACCCAACTGCCAGCTGCAGACTGAGGTCTAAGATTCAATCGGGCATGCAGGCCTGCTGGACAAGAGGTATCGCCTGGGACATCAGAGGGGCTAAGGGGCATTTCAAGAATCTGTGTGAATTATAAGGTCTTTCTCTTATGTTAGGTAAGGACACTGTGTAAGCTTCCCTTCCTCATTCACTCAATAGAGAAAGAGAGCCAAGAGGGAAAAAAAAAAGAATTTACAGAAACCTAGAAAGACTATTCAATCAGCTTTCACAGGGAGCTGGTTTGAATGGTCTCAATACTTTAAACCGATGAGAGGGACTTCCCTGTGGCCCAGTGGTTAAGACTCCCAGTGCAGGGGGACTGAGTTTGATCCCTGATGAGGGGATAAGATCCTGCATGCTGCACCTAAGATCTGGTGTGGCCAAAAAAAAAAAAAAAACCCTAAACTGATTAGATTGCTTAAACCATAAAAGACTAGGGTTATTAACCACGACATCTAGGGTTTCCCTGGTGTCTCAGTGGTAAATAATCCACCTGCCAATATAGAAGACACGAGACATGGGTTTGACTTCTGAGTTGGGAAGATCCCATGGAGAAGGAAATGGCAACTCACTCCAATACTCTTGCCTGGGAAATTCCACGGACAGAGGAGCCTGGCGAGCTACAGTCCATAGAGTTGCAAGAGTCAGACATGACTTAGCGACTAAACAACAAGATCTAGAGTTTCCACAAGTTAGCAAGGTAGAATTCATGCAAAGGATCATATTAGATCCAGAACAAAATGTGAAAACTAGTCTAAGTACTTTGTAGGAAAAGTGGACAATGTGGATCATCAAAAGTCTTCAAAATGCGCATTATATTTACCTCTAGAAAAATGGGCAAAAGATATGATAAGACATTTCACAGTATGGAGAAATGCAGGTGGTTTATAAATACACGGAAAGATGTTCTACTGTTACCTATCAGCTTGGCAAAAGAAATAATCCAATAAAAAGCATTAAATAACTACCTAAACAAAAAGCCCCCCACATGTAAAATACAGAGTTGACTAGAGCAGGAACAAACAGGCACTTTTGTGTGTGGCTGATGAAAGGATAAGCTGCTACAGTCTTTTTGGGAAGCAATCTATCAGCAACAAATGTAAAACTGCATGCTGCCTTTGATCTAGCAGTATTGCTTATAGAACTCTACACTGACAGAAATAAAAAGCAAGTGCATGTGTAAAGGTTATGTGCAAGGTGTTCACCATAGCACTGTTTATATAACAAAGAGCCAAAAATAGGGTAAAGACTGAGTTATTACACAATCATATGAACTAATTATTTGCAGCCTGAAATATATGCAAATGATTATGTATTTTTTACTTTAAAAGTATTTCAGGATTTTGCAGTACAGGGAAATAATAGCCATTATTTTGTAATAACTTTAAACGAAGTATATAAGCTGTAACAATATTGAATCACTATGTTGTACACCTGAAACTAATATGCTGAGTAGGCTGCAAAGTTCATTTGGGTTTTTCCACAGCTGCTATAATGGTATAAATCAACTCTGCTTCAATAAAAAATTTTCAAAAATATTTAAATACACTGAATATTTAATACCTAAATATTAGAAAATACTTTAGGCTAGTATCACCCATTAGTTATCAAACTGCAGATGTTTATGTGAAACTACATGTACATATTTTATCCAACTCAAGGGTTTTAAAGTATAGAATGACCAAAATAATATTTAGAAATAACATTTATCTTCACATACTAAAAAAAATTACATTTAGTTCCCAATATTTTTAAAAAACACTAAGAATGTAATTCTATGCCTAAAAGGCAAAAACAACAGTACTGTATAAGGCTGAAGTTCTCCAGCTCAGGAGCTCTCAAACTTTCTGCAGATCAGGATCAGGAGGGCTTATCTGATCAGAATGCCAGATCCCAGTCCAAGGTGCTGACTCAGGAGGGCTGCAGTGGGACCTGGGAATGTGTATTTCAACAGATTTCCAGGTGATGGTGATGCTGCAGTTAGGAACTGCACTTTGAGAAGCATCGTTTTAGCTCAATGAAAAGTAACACACATATTCATGCTTTAAATTGGTCATACTGTCATCAGATTTACAAATATTGAAAATTTAAAAAATTTCCTAAAGTTCTTACTTTAAAGCAAACCATATATAATTACTTACAGTCATAACCAAAGTCCAACTTGGCAAGTTCTTGACACAATATAACTGGCAAAAAAAATTCTCCCTTTTTAACAGATCAGGAACTAAGGTTCAGAGTACAAAACTTGTGGTCAAGTGAGCGCCAGAACTCATCATCAGGTTGCTGCTTGACAATCCCCAAGATCCCACATGTCGTGCGACAACTAAGCCCACGTGCCCAACTCCTGAGCCTGTGCTCTAGAGCCCACGGGCCCTAGAGCCTGCGCTCTGCAACAAGAGAAACCACTGCAATGAGAAGCCTGCACACCACAACTAGAAGTAGCCCCCGCTCACCACAACTAGAGACAGCCAGGCTCAGCAATGAAGACCCAGGGCCGCCAGAAATAAATAAATAAAAAGAACCCTTTTTATAAAAGAAAAAGATGAGTTAGGTAAGAGTCTTGTCCTGAGGGCAGGAGATGCAGATGAAACACAGAACAAGGTGCTGGGGAAAAAAAGGAGAGGGCAGAAAAGTAACATCGACTTCAAGGACAATACAACACCTTTAGCTCCTGAACTGCAAACCTCACAATTTAGTTTGTTAGACTCTTGCAAAACCTTGTACTAGACTTTGTTTCCTGCAGTCCTACTTCTCCAACCTCAGTGTCTTCTCCCTGAGATAAGAACCTATGTTCTCAGGTGGTTCATGATACTAACTTAGTTTCAGAAGTAACTATGAAGTGGTTTGTTGATTTGTCTCTTTCAGGATGGCAGCAAGTGTCCCTTCTTTGTCTAAAATGACACATATTTGAAAATATGCAAGGAGCCTGGGTTTTTGAAAAGACGTTACAAGACAAACCAGCTATTATTACTACTATTTCTCTGCATTTAAACCCTAACTTTAAAGATGTTTATTTTTAATTAATGATATCAATAGTGATCACTCAAGACATGAGTAGTCAAAGGAATTTCAGCAACTAAGTTTTGGTAGCAAAGTAACAGCCAAGGAAGCTAAGAAGACTGAGGGGCAGCCAGCTAATTAGAAAAAAAACAAACCAGGAGTGGAATGTCAAGAAATGGGTGTTTCAGGAAGGGTCTGGTCAATTGTGTTAGGTAAGCAACTGAGAAGTCAGGGAAGAACTAAAGTCTCACTGGGTTTACACCCCAGTCATTATATAAGGGACAACGCAGAATCCAGACATGGAATGGGCTGGGAATTATCTGAGGCAAGGATAACAGGTTGGAGCAGTGTGGCCACGAAGGGAAGAAAAGAAGTTCAACAGCAGCAGGATACGGATGGAAAGCTGAGAGCATGAGGTTTTGATTTAAGGTGAGAAATAGGACCATGGACGCATCTTTTTTCTACTGATTTGCACCAATATTATGGTAATGAGGGTAAATGTTTTTTCATTCCAGCAAAAAACATTACCATATAATTTTTCAATTCCCTTGAACTGAACATAAAGATCTCTCACTTTGCTGGGTAATGAATAAAAAGGACCAAGGTCATCTGATGATGACTCAATTGTTTTCTTAGCAACATTAATTTCTTCAGATAGGAGAGTCTCTTTGAGCTGTTTAGTCCTAGAAAATATTGGTGTTTGGGCTTTGGCATTTCCAGTCATGGTACTTTTTAGATGATCTTTCAGACTTTTTCTTCTATTTGCATCGGAACTAGTTCTGATTTTAGGAGAGGATTCAACAGTCTGTTGGGGCTGCTCTCTGCTATTAACCAGCAATTCCTCATTCACAGTCTTAGGACAGGATGAGTTCCAATCCTTTTCTTCAGTAGGACCACCCAAATCACTGGAAGAGTTATGCAAATTTTCAAAGAATAAAACCTGAGAAGAAGGTACATCATACAAAATATCAGCTTCAGGTTCAATAGAGATATCTTCATGCCTGTTCTCCTTCTTTGTGTGGTCATCTATATTTAATTCTGTACAGTCACCTGCAGCAGTAACGTTGAATGTGTTATGTTTATCGCTTTCTGAACAAAGATCTTCAGTGGCATGGTCTGTAGCATGGTTCCTATGTTCAGGAAGTTGCAAATACTTTTGTTCCAGGTCATCAACTTGAGCTAAAAAAGAGTTCTCAGCAAAGCTATCATATTCACCAAACATGTCCTCTTCACTGTCAATAATCTGGAAAGAAAACAAAAAGATTTATCGTGGAGCCCAGCTGTATTAATAAAAGTTTCAGCTGAAAGCTCTCTTAGGTATATAATTGTATGGTCACATACGGATCATAGACCTAAATGTAAATAATCCTATAAAATAAATACTATTGTCCCATTTTACAGATGGAGATACGGAAGCCCAGAGACGTTAAATGACATCAACTGTACTCCTAGTGATGCTGGGATCCTAATTTTTAGGCGACCGTTAAATCCTTTAAAATGGTAGCAAGACCGACGGCCATCTACTGGGAGGGATATCATCTCACTAGGAGTTTCTGATAACCGCAGTACTGTTTCCCGTCCCATCTGCAGACACTGGCCTGCAATAAAATCATGCTTGTGTCACTGGGCACTCCAAGAAGATTGTTCTTAGAATAGAATTGAAATGGAAAGTCTGACTTGGGACAGTCTATAAACAGAAGAGTTATAATTTGGGGGTAGCAACATAGTGAAGGGATTAAGAACACAAGATTTGAAATAGGAAGTGTAGTTTCTTAACTTCTCGGTCTAATTTCTGTTGTAAAACCTGGATAAAGCAAATAGCTTAACAAAGTCCATAACAGGTCTGGGTACTTTTAGTACAAGCAGAAGCAAAAACTTGGAAGTATAGGACTTTGTGTCCTATACATTCCTTTTATGTCTCAAGGTCTGTTTCACAATTATACATATCTACGGGGGCTAACAGGATTAACAGCGATAACAAAGATGAGGTAAGCTCAAGAAGGCTAGTAGATGACCTGTCAATTGCTTGCACCTGAGACGGGAACGGCCAAGCTCGGGAGTTTCAAGTTCCCCGCCTTTCAGTGAGCATGCGCAGTGGGGACCTGGGTATGCATCATCACTCCAAAGGTGGGAAATAGAACGAGGACCTCAGGGGACTCTGAGAGGTGATGGGGCTGTACCTCGACAGGCTGCACGTCCACGGTTTTCCGCCGCCGGCTCCCGGCCACCATCTCCTCGTCCTCCTTCTCCTCATCGCGGTGTTTAAGCTCGGTCGCGGGGGAGGCAGCAAAAACGCTCTCTAAACTAGGCCGGTTTCTTTTGCGGACGGACACCCGCCTGCGGATGCGGGAAGCACCTTCGTCCATGGCAGGGCCTGAGAGCCCAGCCCCAGCTTCTTTCCCCGCGACCCAGCCGCCAACTCCCTAGTGGAGGGGTAAGTGCAGCAACAAGGGGAGGATAGCAACAGGTGGAAGCTGCGCTCCCCTCTCCATCCACCTTGGGGAAGGCCCGCTTTGAGACCGGAAGCGGAGGCACAAACCTGGGAGCCCGCCCTCTCCTCATCCAATCGTTAAGTGTGCTGGGCTGGCGGCTAGGCAAGCGGTGGGGGGCGGGG
>SJYV01019831.1:0-12117 GCA_006410875.1 Neotragus pygmaeus
GGCTGGGAAATAGCCGCGTTCGTGGTAGCGTGGATGCCGTGTGCTTGTGCAGCGTTTACAGCGCTTACAGGGTGCAGCTAAAGCGTCTTCAGACCTTGAGGATGTTCCGGGAAAGGAGCTCCCAAGGGCTCCTGTGGGTTGTGCAGAGAAAGACGTGGCGGCAGGGCCATGCCCCCTTCATTAGTCCTGATGTAACTGTCCAGAGCATCATTCCAACACTCAAGAACAGTCCAGCTTGGGCGGTAAATTACACAGTCCCCTAAAGACAGTCGGCCGGACCCCAGCCACTCAGTACAAGCCTAAGGGCCCCCGCACAGGGGCAGACTCCTCAGCGTTTTCCCCAGAAAGGAGCCCCAAGACTGCAGGGTGGCTGGGATCCTGAGACGTTGCTGTGACGTCCGTCACCTGGGCCGGGCTCTGGTTCGCAGTGACTTCATCATCATCCAGGTGTTGCTGCAGAGGCCAACAGTCAGCTGACTTGGTCAGCATATATGTTACCGGCAGACTGTGCCAGTGGGCCTCACCCAATCAGCTGAAGGTCCTGAGACCAAACAGGTTGCCCTGAGAAAAAGGATGATGCAGCTGCTGCTTCAAGATAGACCATCACCTCCTACCCGTGTGTGCAGCCTGTCCCAGGGACTCCAGACTCGCCAGCCCTCCCAACCGGGCGAGCCGATTCCTTGAACTAAATCTGCATCTATAGCTGTGTGTGAGTGTTCAGTTACCTCAGTCGTGTCTGACTCTTTGTGACCTCATAGACTGTGGCCCACCAGGCTCTTCCACCCATGGACGGGACTCTCCACGCAGGAATACTGGAGTGGGTTGCCATGCCCTCCGCAAGGAGATCTTCCTGACCCAGGGATCACACCCAAGCCTCCTGTGTCTCCTGCATTGGCAGGTGGGTTCTTTACTGCTGAGCCGCTGGGGAAACAGGCTATAGCTGTGTCTGTGTGGATCTTTGTCTGTGTGTTTGTACCTATCTGCATGTCTGTATCTCTGTGGCTCTCTCTACATGCGTACATCATCTCTCTCTCTCTGTGGACAGCTGCATCCCTGTCTGTATCCCTCCTGCTAATTCTCTCTCTCTGGAGAATCTGATTGACACAATGTCTGAGAGTCAGGACATCACCCAGCAGAGTGTCCGGCCACACAGGGGTCCAGGTGGAGAGGCTTGGCCCAGGTGCGGCTGTGTTGAGAGGCTGGTTGATTAGGCTGATGACCGTCGTGGAGCATGAAGGTGAGTGAACGGCCTTGCACGGGAGAGGCAAGCTGGTGACCAAGCCTAGTGTCACTGTTTACCTCTTACAGCGTTAAGGGGACTCACGAGATACGGTGCTAAGTCACGAACCCCACAGCTCACTTCCTCGTGGTTTCATATAGTTTGTACTCAGCCACTTTCTCACATTATAGTCACAGTGTGGAAAAGCCTGGGGGGAGGACATGAGATGTAGGACGGATGGACGTCTGCATGAGGATCTCCAGAGTCGGGCTAATCTCTGCAGTCTGTACACACACATGCAAATATCTGTGTCTGTCTGTGCAAAGAGCCATGCTATCAACCAGCTGCTTCTTTGGGAAACGTCAGTGTCTGCTCTTAATGGCCTTCAGCTGACTGGACATGGCTCACCCACAGAGTGGCGAGTGACCTGCTTTACTCAGGTTAGCTCATCAGAGAGGTCAACATCCACAAAGCATCCCCACGGTAGTATCCAAGGAGTATTTGACCAGACAACTGGCAGCAAGGCCAAGCCAAGTTGATACCAACAATTACCCCTCTGGACATCCCATAAATTCAGACCCGAGACGAGCAGGAAGGTGGTCAACGTCGCTGTGCAACCCAGGCAAGAGGCCGCCTGCAGAAGCCTCAGTTGTCCCATCCTTCAGATGAGAACGAAAGACCTTCCTTAGAACAAGTGTAGATAGAAGAAGGAGGAGCCCAGGGGGTGGTGGAGCCCGTCCACTGCTCTGGGGGGAGGTGAGGCCTTGGAGGAAGAAAAGAGATCGGGGCGCTGTGGGAGGACTCTGGAGGAAACGGTTTCTGTCGGAACCCAAGGCGGCGGGGCTTGGAAGGCGGCCTCCTGCAGAGACGTGCCCGCGGGGCCCGGCCTGTGCTCAGGGGCTTCAGTCGTGTCCGACTCTGTGCGACGCTGTGGACTGCAGCCCACCAGGCTCCTCTGTCCATGGGATGTTCCAGGCAAGAACGCTAGAGTGGGTTGCCATGCCCTCCTCCAGGGATCTTCCCGACCCAGGAATCGAACCCGCGTCTCCTGCATGTCCGGCCTGTCCCACTTTGTCACAGCTCCACAGGCTATGGGGCCAGCTCCCGATTGCCTTGTGAGGCAGTTGGCCTCTGCCCGTGGAGGAAGCCCTCTCTCCACGGAGTCAGTTAAGGCCGAGGACGCCTCTCTGCCGGCCGGTCCTCCACTCCCGGGACTCACACACACACAGCCTCCGTGTCACTCCCATGCTCTCCTGGCAGGAGGCAGTGCTGTTTCAGCCCGAATTCCTTTCGAGGGACCACTGGTTGACCGCAGCTCACTGCTCTCCTAGGAAAGTAGGCCTACAGACTAGATCCTGTCGCAGACCGTCCAGGTCAACGAGAAGGAAAACCAAGAGGATCCAGAAAGCAGGCGAGAAAACAAAACTCCGCTGCTTCAGCCCCCTTGATGAACATCAAAGTAACAGGTAGGGGCAGTGCCCGGGCTGATGCGTGGCCCACGACACCCAGAGCCCCACGGTGTGTGGCTGCGGCCACAGCTGACCGCATGCCGGGGCCTCGTCCCGCGGAGCTCGCAGCTCAGCGTCACGTTTCTCTGCTGTTATGTAACTGCTTTCCCTTAAAGGATCACTTGTCCTCCTCCGGGAACCAGCCACCCCCCTTCCCGTGGCACCAGAGCTTATTCACAGCTCCACAACACACATATACAGATTTCACATGCACACTTTGCTACTTTAATTGATGACAGAAATGCAAAACTGACTTCCCTTTGTGACCGCATTCAAAGGCTTCCCTTTGCTTTCAGCTTTCTGGATATTTCGTCTGATTATAGAGTAATTCCGAATAATATCATCCATCAGGGAGATGAAAGGCATAGCTCTGAAATTCTACAGAGGGCCCATTTCAGGACCCTGACACTGATCTCTTCGGGTTAGTTGAAAACAATTCTTGAAAAAACATTTCAAAAAGAAACTTCTTTTCTTCCCAGGGATTTCAAACAGGATGTTATTACTGCTTGCTCTATTACATTAGAAAACCTTTATTAAAACCACCTTTCTCTGGCCTTTTCAAACAGAGAGGCATGTAGTGAATTTGGCAAACACAAAAATACTTCTGCAGTGCTGAACAGAAATACATGTGCGCTTGTAACATGAAGCATGCGTATTGTGTTTTGAAATTTCTGTCCTCTTTCTATACCTTATTCTCTTGGTTTCATGGAAAAACAAGCCTTTAATCAAATTGAGATTTATCTTCAAGCCCTTGGAATTCCTGTAACAAAAGGGGGCATTGACTCACCATTAGGCAGACAGTTTCCACCTTCAATTCCAGGCAATTCGGCATCCAGAGTGGACTTATTAAATTCTACATTCACTACTCTGGTGGTCGGTGAGGACTAACTTCATTAACTAATTTATAAATCAAGATTTCAAGCTGTGTGACACAGCTCTGATTAGGCTAAATAGAGCTACAGAGCAGGCGTGTGTCTGCTGTGGTCCAAGACGTTACCTGAATGTATTCGTCTGGTTCTCAACATTTGTTCCATGTGTTGGGTCCTTAAAGAGTCCCTGCTGTATCGAGAGAGTTACCCCTCCATCAGTTATCAGTTATCTGCCAACAGTGTCCAGTAACAACCAACCACAAAACAGTGAACTGTAAAACTAGATGCTTATTTGGGGCGCAGTTCCACAGTTCCATGCTTTTGTTGGTCAGTCGTTAGGTTGTGTCCAACTCTTGGTAACCCCATGGACTGCAGCACACCAGTCTTCTTTGTCCTTCACCATCTCCCTGAGCTTGCTCAAACTCACGTCCATCGAGTCAGTGATGCCATCCAACCATCTCATCCTCTGTCGTCCCCTTTCTCCTCCTTCCTTCAGTCTTTCCCAGCATCACAGTCTTTTCCAATGAGTCTGCTCTTCACATCAGGTGGCCAAGGTATTAGAGCTTCAGCTTCAGCATCAGTCCTTCCAATGAATATTCAGGGTTGATCACCTTTAGGATTGACTGGTGTGATCTCCTTGCAGTCCAAGAGACGCTCAAGAGTCTTCTCCAGCGCCACAGTTCAGAAGCGTCACTTCTTTGGTGCTCAGCCTCCCTTCTGTATGGATGTGCGTGACGACTGGAAAACCATCTCAGGGAAATTTGTCATTTGTAGGGCAGTGTGTGTTGGTAAAAATATTTGTTTTTATTCTGAGCTGAAATTCCATGGACCACATTTAACCTTCTTGAATATAATAGAATTCTGCATCCATGAGCATAAAAATCCCAACCTTGGAAGTCAGCCCTGAGAAAATTCTTCATGAAACAAAAGTGTCCTTGGTCTCCTTCATTTCAATTATCTACTTTGATACCTGGATCATTGAAAAAGCAAGAGAGTTCCAGAAAAACATCTATTTCTGCTTTATTGACTATGCCAAAGCCTTTGACTGTGTGGATCACAATAAACTGTGGAAAATTCTGAAAGAGATGGGACCACCAGACCATCTGACCTGCCTCTTGAGAAATTTATATGCAGGTCAGGAAGCAACAGTTAGAACTGGACATGGAACAACAGACCTCTTCCAAATAGGAAAAGGAGTACTTCAAGGCTGTATATTGTCACCCTGCTTATTTAACTTCTATGCAGAGTACACTGGGCTGGAGGAAGCACAAGCTGGAATCAAGATTGCCGGGAGAAATACCAATAACCTCAGATATGCAGACAATTCCTCCCTTATGGCAGAAAGTGAAGGAGAACTAAAGAGCCTCTTAGTGAAAGAGGAGAGTGAAAAAGTTGGCTTAAAGCTCAACATTCAGGAAACAAAGATCATGGCATCTGGTCCCATCACTTCATGGCAAATAGATGGAGAAACAGTGGAAACAGTGGCTGACTTTATTTTGGGGGGCTCCAAAATCACTGCAGAGGGTGATTGCAGCCATGAAATTAAAAGACGCTTACTCCTTGGAAGGAAAATTATGACTAGCATCAGTTCAGTTCAGTTCAGTTGCTCAGTCGTGTCCTATTCTTTGTGACCCTAGACAGCATATTAAAAAGCAGAGACATTACTTTGCCAACAAAGGTCTGTCTGCTCAAGGATATGGTTTTACTAGTAGTCACATATGGGTGTGAGAGTTGGACTGTAAAGAAAGCTGAGCGCCAAGGAATTGATGCTTTCAAACTGTGGTGCTGGAGAAGACTCTTGAGAGTCCCTTGGACTGCAAGGAAATGCAACCAGTCCATTCTAAAGGAGATCCGTCCTGGGTGTTCATTGCAAAGACTGATGTTGAAGGTGAAACTCCAGTAGTTTGGCCACCTGATGAGAAGAGCTGACTCATTGGAAAAAACCCTGATGCTAGGAAAGATTGAAGGTGGGAGGAGAAGGGGACGACAGAGGATGAGATGGTTGGATGGCATCACTCACTCAATGGGAATGAGTTTGAGTAAACTCCAGAATTTGGTGATGGGCAAGGAGGCCTGGCGTGCTGTAGTCCATGGGGTAGCAAAGAGTCGGACACAACTGAGCGACTGAACTAAACTGAATTGAACTTTGACACCTTGGTTTTGATTTCAATACAAGCTTTGTAATTCACTAGACTCCAAAGTGGCAATAGATAAATTTCTAGACAAGAACAGCAAATATTGGTATTTCCATTTCCAGTAGATGTAGCAGCATCAAGGAATGAAAGCCCAGTTTCACTGAATGGCTAAAAAGAAAAAAAAGAAAAAAAAGCAGGCACTCTATTTAACAACATAGAAAGGAAATACGGTAGCTTTATTTTCAGCTTACTACAATAGAACTCGGGGAAATATATACATTTCTTTCCTTTTTAAGTTTATTTGGCTGTGCTGAGTCTTTTTAANAGGTTGTCCTGCTGAGGCCATAGGCAAATATGCACCATAGAAACTCTCTCTCTTCCTGGCCACACCCATGGCAGACACTGCTAATGGATCACCTACACTTTCTTGCTAATTCTCAATAGAGTACTTTAGGAGAAACTGATGAACATTGCCAAGAGAGGTGAAAGCTCTTTACCCTTCTGGCCTAGAGGAAGTACACACCCCCTAAAGGAGTAGACATGTCATCCTGAGAAGATGTAGGCCTTCATACAGGAATCTGGAATCTTAGAGGGTGGATTCAGACTCAACTTATCCACCGTGGGGGAAGTTCCTGTTCCCCTTGCTGGGACATCTGTCTTGAGGTCTAGCTTGGCTGGAGTGCAGTGGATGGGAAGGGAGAGGTGTGGGGATATGCCAGAAGCTAAGCAGGGAGACCCTGGAGAGGAACATAAGCTGGAGATGGGTAAGTTAATCTGGTTTTAAGCCAGATTCTTTAGTTGTAACTAGCTTTCTGGGTCTGTTTTCTCTTTTGCTATCCTTGAACTGTAAGCCAAATTCATTCATTTAGTCATTTAGTCATTCATCTACTTATTCTTTCATTCATTTAACAGATATTTGTTGAGCATCAATCTGTAGCAGTCACTGAGCTATGATGTAGGTTATGGGGACGAGTGACGTACAAACAGACCAGGGAAGGCAGAGTAGTGACAGCCATTTATGCTTATTAATCCTCCAAGTGATCATTTACGATATTTGAGGATGGAAACTGCTGATGCTATGGGATCACACAGCCAGGGAGCCCGGGTCCTCTGAAGTCTAAGGGTAATGGTTAAGGGTGTCTGTTTTCCAATATGGCCTCATTGGATGGACTGAATAGAGAGTCACACTGTGGGCAGGGCTTGGGCAGGAAATTAAAGAGGCAGCTGTTCCCTGGGAGTTGTGGCTGTGAGATCCAGCCACCTTATCCACATAAAGCTTCTTTTACTACCACCAGTCTTACAAGACTGGGTGAAATATTAACAGAGACTTGATTTTTATAGGATGTCATGAAAAGCTGCCATTGTGTCTTTGTATTCCTTCCCAGAGATAATTCTTAGAATTCTCCCCTGTGCAGGCCTCCTGTCCTTCACCCAAGCCTCCAGCACATCCTCGTAACTACTTGGACCACCCCGAGGCCGCTCTTCTCACTGTTGACACCACCACTATTGCTCCTGACACAGAAGATAAGATGACCCAAGACCAGAAGGTCATCATGGTCAAGAGGTGAGTGGATAGTACTCAAGAGCAGAGAGGGTTGGGACTGGGGAAGAATTGCTTAATAGCTATTATAAGTGGAGATACCACAAGTTTGAACAAATGACCTAGGACAGGAAAAGGGAGGCANCTTAAGGGACTCCCAAGGTCATGAGCTGGATGCAGAGTCAGTTCTCCCGTCCTGTGTGATTTGAGAGCCACGTTTCCGAATCCCAGCACTCATCTTCCTTCCCTTGCCTGAGTGTTGCTGTCAGTCGCTAAGCTGGGGCTGCTGCTGCTGCTGCTCAGTTGCTTCAGTCGTGTCCGACTCTGTGCGACCCCCTCTCTTTGTTACCCCCATGGGCTGCAGCACGCCAGGCTCCTCTGTCCTCCACTCTCTCCCAGAGTCTGTTCAAATTCACGTCCATTGAGCGGGTGGTGCTATCTCACCAGGTCATCCTCTGCCTTTAATCTTTCCCAGCATCAGAGTCTTTCCCAATGAGCTGGCTCTTCACATCAGGCGGCCAGAGTGTTGGAGTTTCAGCATCAGTCCTTTTGATGCATCAGTCCTTTCGAAGAAAGTCAGGGTCGGTTTGCTTTGGGATTGACTGGTTCGATCTCGCCTGAGTCTGGAATCCTGTGATTGGAGTGAGGGCTGGAGGACAGCATGCGCCTCGCCCGAAGGACTTCCCAGTCTAGCCCAGGATACCGGACGTGAATGAATGTGCCCAGACTTGCAGAGCAGCGGCACAAAGGCCCCAGGAGGCCCTGCATGACTTGGCCAAAGATGGCGCCTGCAGCAGAGCCAGGCAGCCCGGCGACCCGTGAACTGAGCTGCTCCCCACTCTGTGCCTCAGTTTCCCCAGGCGGAGCGCACAGGTGCTAATGCTTCCAAGGGCTGCTGTGAGGCTGCCAAGAGATAACAGGGGCCCAGACGCCCAGCCAGCATGGCCCATGACTAAGACGGATCGGCCCCAGGCTTCAGGCTTTCTCCGAGCGTTGCCAGGTGGGGGCTGGAAAGGAAGCTGGAGGAGGATCGCGTTCTGGGGGCCTGTCCCGAGAACCGGGGCTGCCCCGCAGAGTGATGGCCGCTGGGGGACGAACCTGAAGATAAATAAGAACAGTCCGCGTGAGCCCGGGCTCATCTTAACACTAAGCAGAGAGGCCTGGGGCTGGACTTGAAAGCGTCCGGCTGAGACGGATGGGCTGCGGCCGAGGTGGGGGCGGCTGGGCGTGGGGAATGAGTGATGGGGTGCCGGGGCACTCAGTCACCGCCAGCCAGAGATGCCGGCCCCTGTCCAGCCGCCAGGACATGTGCGGGGGCCTGCCCCTCCCGCCGCCCAGCCCGGGGATTTATGGCTTCGGTAAGGCCTGGAGAGGGGCTGAGGCCAGGCCTGAGGTGGGAAGGTTTGATGTCAGCCTGGCAGCCCCTGCTGGATTTCTGCCCCGAGCAATGCCGGGGAAAACAGGCCTGGCCCCACGGGGCAGCAGTGACTCAGGGTCACGCAGAGAGGGGCACGGGGCCTGGCCCCCTTCCTTAAGTCACCTGGGAGCCTCCTGACCTCAGCCACCTCCAGCCTCCAAGCATTTCCAGCCTCCTTCCCTTTACCCAAGCCGGCCCCTCAGCCCAGGGGACCAGGTGCCCTGGAGAAGCCCAGCTGTCCTTGTAGCCTTGGCGTCTGTGCCACCTGCCGTTGGGAGGCTCGCTTTGGCACCCCTCCTCCACCAAGGCCACTCCTCGTCCTTGCCAACCTCTTCCTCGATCACCTGGTATTTGTCCCCAGATGACCAGGAGCCTGCCTTTCTTCATCTTGACCCCCTGGCGTTTACTCCATGATATAAACCACCGTTCACCAATCTCTTGCTGTGTGCCAGGAGCTAAGTTAAGTGTTTTTCTATGTTACTATCTATCACATTCATCTACTTTATAGGCTCGGAAACTGAGGCTCAGAGAATCGTCAGCCAGGATTCAAACCAAGTTTATCTGATTCCAAAACACAAGTGCTGGGCTGCTGAGCTGAGCGCCAGTCTGGGGGATAAGTTGGTGAGCAGGGAATGTTTCCTCTTTCCTCCCCACCCCTGACCCAATCCCTGGTGGCGGCGGTGGTGGTTTAGTTGCTCAGTCGTGTCGCACTCTTTGTAGCCCTATTGACTGTAACCTGCCAGGCTCCTCTGTCCACAGGATTTTCCAGGCAAGAATACTGGAGTGGGCTGCCATTTGCTTCTCCAGGGGAACTTCCCAACCTAGGGATCGAACCCACATCTCCTGCGTGCAGGCGGATTCTTTACCAACCGAGCCGCCAGGAAGCACTGACCCAATGCCTACCCTTCGCCATTTGCAGGGCAATGGGGCATCCCCCACTGATCCCCATAGCAACTCTGGGGGTCAGCATTATGGTGATCATCCCATTATACAGAATGAAAAAACTGAGGTCCGGAGAAGGGACACGCCTGCCGGGGTCACGGCCAGCGGGTGGCTGAGCCAGTGCTTTTGATGTAGGCATCCTATGCCCGCCCCACAGCCCCTTGCCTATTCCCACACCTTCTGCCCCTCAGGCCCATCTCAGCTCAGGAGGGCAGGGCTGGGGGACGCTGAGGCTGCAGGTGGGCCCTTGGCCCTTGCACTGAGCCACAGAGGAGCCTCCCCAAAGCCCAGGCCCTCCCTAATGCCTCCCACCCAGGAGAGAGTGTTCCCTCTGGTAGAGTAAAGCCCCTGACTGCCAGCCAGCTGGACTCTCCTGAGCCCAGGCCAGTCCGGAAGGCCCTGCACGCCTGCCCGCCTACAGCCCCGTGCCCGCCCCTTGCTGAGCTTGCAGGTGCCCCCTCCCCTTCCTGTCTGGGCCTGCTGCTCCAGAGCAGTGCAGCTGTGAGGAAGCTGCCCTCTGTCACCACCTCGGCCGCCCTGGGAGGGGCTCCGCTTCCCGCAGGGGTGTGGGTGATGGCCCATCGGGGCTGTCTGGAGCGCCGTGAGCTGGTCCCGTCTCCAGCTCTCCTTCCTCCCCGTCCATATCCCCGCAGCCTTGCGCTGGCTGCCCCAGTCATCTATTCTGGGCCCACGTGGTTAACACGTGGGGATTCTTAGCTCCTGTCCCAAAGGGTCCCTCAAGCTCCCTGCTCACTTGCTTCTGGGGCTTGAAGGGGGCCTTTTTTCCTAGATTATTCAACCAGAGGTATAATTGCTTTACAATGCTGTGTTAGTCTCCACTGTACAATGAGAGAACCAGCTATATGTCTGCCCGTCCCTCCCACCCCACTCCGCACTATCCCACCCACCTAGGTCATCACAGAGCGTAGAGCTGAGCTCCCTGCGCAGTATAGCAGCTTCCCACTAGCTAGCTATTTCACACATGGTTATGTTTGTATGTAGAAAGAAGGGAAGAAAGTGAAGTTGCTCAGTCGTGTCTGACTCTTTGCAACGCTATGGACTGTAGCCCTCCATCCATGGGATTTTCAAGAATACTAGAGTGGGTTGCCATGTCCTTCTCCAGAGGATCTTCCTGACCCAGGGATCGAACCTGGGTCTCCCCCATTGCAGGCAGACGCTTTACCGTCTGAGCCACCAGGGAAGCCCCTATGTACTGTGTCAACCCCAACCCCGCAGTTCACTCCATGCCCCCCTTTTCCCCATCCCCGCATCTACACATCTCTTCTTCACGTCTGCATCTCTGCTCCTGCCCTACAAACAGGTTCATCAGCACCATTTCTCTAGATTCCACCCATGTCTTAATGTATGATAGCTGTTTTTCACTTTCGGAATTACTTCACTTTGTATGACAGTCTCTAGGTCCATCCGCGTCTCTACAAATGACCCAATTTCATTACTTTTAATGGCTGGGTAATATTCCATTGTGTACATGTACCACATCTTCTTTATCCATTCACCTGTCATTGCCGTTTAGGTTGCTTCCATGTTCTGCCTTTTGCAAATAGTGCTGCAGTGAACACTGGGGTATGTGTGTCTTTTCGAATTATGGTTTTCATCAGGTTACGTGATGCTCAGCATCACTGATGATTACAGAAGGGAGGCTTTGAGGAGGAAACTGACAATTCTGCATCCTCTCTGGGGCAGGAGTGCGATTAGAATTTCAGTGTGCAGAGATTTTCTGCCTCTCGTTCATTCATTCATCCATTCACCTCTGTGTGCAAGGCACTGATCATTGAGCATCTACTATATGCCAGGTCCCATTCTAAGCATTGAAATACCATCATGGATGAGACAGGAAAGTTTTTTTTTTTTCATGGAGTGACAGGTGAAAAAGACAGACATTAGATAGACCTTCAGAGAAGAATTTGTTCATGCTGTGATAAATAGTTTCCCTACAGCTCTGCTTTGGTATCATCTCCCCAGTGAGACTTTCCCTGATCCCTGTTTCTAAAATACCACCCTGTGAATCTCCATCCCCTTTCTTGACTATTTAATAGCAGTAAGAGTATTTGGCGTTATGTATTTCTTTGTGTATTTTCCATCTTTCCTCTAGAATGTAAACACTGTGAAAGTGGACGATTTTGTGCTCCATCTCCAGTCCCTGGCAAGTAGCAGATGCTCAATAAATTCCTGTAGGATGAGCAGTGGATGGATGGGTGAAGGCAGAGGAGCCACAGCTTGTGTCGAGCCCAGGATGCCTCGAGGACCAACAAGGTCCCTGTTGATGCTCCCCTAGAGGACAGTCATGGGCAGCTGCCGTGACATTTTCCCACAAGCCTTTGGTGGCACCACAGGGGCTCCGGGTCCTTGGGTTAAAATCCCGCATCTCCCACTGCCTTTGTGAGTGATCTCAGGCAAGAATTAATCTTCCATATCCTCCATTTCCTCACCTGTAGAATGGGGATGAGTATACCATCTACCTGGTCC
>SJYV01019834.1:0-17050 GCA_006410875.1 Neotragus pygmaeus
ATGCCCCAACCAGTAATGCTGAAGAAGCTGAAGTTGAACAGTGTTATGAAGACCTACAAGACCTTTTAGGAATGATTTAGTATTCATTAAATGTCTACAGTGAGTATAGAATATATTAATAACTACTGTGAATAATGAAAATTTCTGAGTTTTGTGGTTTTGTCTCCTACAGCTGATTACTAGATCAGAATAAAAGTGATGCTTTTACTTATTTTTGAACCTTATAGTGCATTGTTATGATTCTTCTTTCTCCTCTTTCTATAATAATAGACATATTTTGTATCAGGAACTTTGCATAGCTGGCTCATTTTATATTACCATGAATAAAAGCATTACATTTTATGTATTTTTAGAATACAGAAACTCATCTGATTATCATAATATCCCATAATATCCCATAAACTCAGGAGAAAAAAAAGGAACTGGTGCTCTTCAGGACTGATAGATTATAAAATTGCTAACATACACATACATGCACATGTATACATCAGTGCAAACACAGCTAGTCACACACACGTAAAGCATGGTACAAGCATTGTGTATTTTATAACAGTTATGAAAATGTCTGATGCCACAGAAAGCTTCCTGCAATGTATAATGTATAATGTCAAGTCAATAAGAATTAACTGAATAACTATAGAATTGGCAATACTGTGCTAAGCATTATAAGCTACAAACACATCTTAACATAAAATTGCCCTAAAGCATTTTATATTCTTGTAGAGTACACACAGTGAAATATAACTAAAACACAAGGGGGCGATTCCAGTAAAGTTTCCTTATGTTGGTATTTGGAAACACCGAGGTAGATTACTAGGTTTTTATTTTTTCATTCCATGATTGATTTAAATAGCTGCAATGAAAGTGATCTGGGTTTGATCCCTGGGTTGGGAGATTCCCCTAGAGAAGAAAATGGCTACTCACACCATTATTTTTGCCTGCAGATTTCCATGGATAGAGGAGCCTGGGAGGCTATAATCCATGGGATCACAGAGTTGGACAAAACTGAGCGATTAATTAAATTAGCTAATTTTTAAATCTAGTTCTAGATCATGTTAAATTATATGATTTCATGATTCAGGCTGACCACTACAACTTCCCAGTAAAATCCTAGAGCTTCTTAGCTTATTTATGCTGAAGCTATCGATGTTGACTACATAGCATTCTCTAATAGGGTCCTTCCAGGCAAGCAAGCCTGACTGCTTCTGTGGTGTTCACTATGCCCATTTGAAAGTATATATGTTCTTGTTGCACCCAACCCTCAAAGTGATGGGCACTCCATGAAACTTTTTTGCTGGGTGTTTCTAGTGCAAGAAGTTGGCCTAGCCAGTGAAATGTGGGTCTCACCAGTTTTCCAGCCAGTGACGTAGGCCACATGGCATTCTTTTCTCTTAAAGGAAAATTCATATTCAAACTAGTTTCCAGTTGGTAAGAGAAAGACATTTCCCTTCACTTACATTCACACACACACATACACACACACACACACACACACAATATCTCACACAAATACACATACCCACATAGTCCCTGGAAGGATAAAAGCCTCTATTTTTCCCAAATAAAGCTTGAGGTAGGATAAAGAGTGGGGTTTCCCTGGTAGCTCAGTGATAAAGAACCTGCCTGTCAATCCAAGAGACATGGGTTTGATCCTTGCGTGAGGAAGATTCCCTGGAAAGGAAATGGCAACCCACTCCAGTGTTTTACCTGGGAAATCGCATGGACAGAGGAGCTGGTGGGCTATAGTCGATGGGATCTCAAATGAGTCGAATACAACTTAGCAACTAAACAACAGGGTAAAGAGTAGTATTGCAAAAGTGTTTTTGGCTGTCTTTCTGTAAGACCTTTATTCAGAATTTGTGTTTTGTGTGGTTGTAGGTGAGGGTGATTTGTCATCTCTTATTCTTGTATTTGCATTCCAGCAAATATGCATAGATAACAAGAAAAATCCCATTTCCATCTGAGATCAAAATGTATATGGACATGCTAATTACATTCTGGAATATAAATAGTTTCACTATAAAAGTAGAATTATGATGTTTTCTCTGTGCCTTGCAGACTTTTATAAGATTAAATATATAGCTTTTTGATCTATGGCTGAATTCTGCCACTGAAAATTGCATAGTATGTAATGAATATAAGCTGAAACAAGAGTTACTTTAACACATTTGAGTTACCTAACTAACACTTGTCTTTGTCAAGTATTTTCCCAATATTAAGACAATATATGCTGAGTGAGAGAACTGCAAACACCCCTGACTCTAGCAGAAGATATATGACTCTTCCCTGCGGCACATGTAAGGTTAAATCCTGTCATTGGATATTTTGATATGCCATAACTCTGAAGGAAAAGAAGGATGGCTGGAGTCTTTTGAGGCAGGAATAGACTATGATGGTGATGATGCAAAGCTTCCAATCTTCCAGCAGCCTGAGAAGCAAGTTTGGCCAAGTGTTAACTTGCCATTATGGAGGATATAGACTTGTGACCTCATACTCTGAAAGATTCTTCAAAGAACAAATGTCAGACAAGGCAGAAGGCCATACTCCATCAACACTTGAGAAAAAGAGTCAGGCTAATGTGATCATGTTTAATCAAAGGGAAAATATAGAGGAAAATGCTTATTTTTTATCAATTTAATTCTGCTATGTCATTTTAAGATTAGTTATTTTCTTCCTACCATTAGAATAAATAGGCTTCCTCTCTTATCTCTAGATTTTATTCTGGGAATGGGGTAGTACACAATAAAGTTTTTAAAATAGAAATAATCCCTGGTATTCTAAAGTTCTAGTTTATACCTTTTAAAAGTATAAATATAGAGAAAAACATATTGTCTTAAATTGATGGTCTCTAACTAACATTCCAGAAAGGATTTTTTTTAAATGAAGTTCTCTTCCTAGGTTCTTAGCTCTTACCATAGATGGGATATTGAGGATGTATTCTTTTTATGATGTGATATCTGAAGGTTTATTTTTTTTTATTGCATTTTAAAAATCCATATGGTCCAGAAGAAGTATCCTATTTAATTAGGAAAAATTTGTGAGTATCTTGTATTTTGGGTTTCCCAGGTGATTCAGTGGTAAATCCACCTGCCAGTGCCAGAAATGCAGAGGATGTGGATTTGATCCCTAGGTTGGGAAGATACTCTGGGGAAGGAAATGGCAACCCACTCTGGTATTCTTGCCAAGATAATCCCAAGGCCAGAGGGACTTGGCAGGTACCGTCCATGGGGTTTGTGAAGAGTCAGACATGACTGAGCAACTGAGAATGCACACATAGTTGTATTTCATTATAAAAATTGACAAGATATTTTTAAATTCCCAAGGGAAAAGAAAGACCAACAAAATGCAGAGTAGCCAAGTAGTTATTTTTCTAAAGTGAATAGGTAAGCATATCACTGTGTCTCTTCTCTTTTCAAGAGTCCAGAAAATGTTTGAGGAACCCAAACTTCCTTGGAAACTTGAGGGTGATAGAAACTCAGTTATCAAAACCCTTATCCCTTCCTGGAGGCTTCATTTCTGCACAAATCAATAGTTTCTAAAACATTTATGCTAATGTGTTATATACAGATTTTATTTCACCACTGGGCATTTCAATGCCAATAAAACAGACAGTTGAGCACAATTAGTTCTTTGGCAGGACTGTAAATAAAGTCAATTCTTTCTTCTCATCCCAAGCACACAATAGCAGTAGCTCAGTTGAAACCCATCCATAGGATCTAGTTCTTGCTTTTTTCTGTCAGGTTGATGACTTCATATCAAAGTACTTCAATGAATGCCTTACAAATTTAGAGGGCTTGAAACTAAACATGAGTTTTGACCTTTACTATAATATATTCAAGTACTGCTCCTCCCAGCCGCTGCCCCTGGCCTCAGGCATGGGGTAGCTCCTCCCAGCTTCTGTCCCTGACCTCAGACTTGGGGTTGCTCCTCTCTGCCGTGCTAAGTGTGCTGGTTGCAGCCGCTCGCACTGTTTGGAAAACTCATTCCAAGTACTGAAAAGGTCAGTTTTCATTCCAATCCCAAAGAAAGGCAATGCCAAAGAATGCTCAAACTACCGCACAGTTGCACTCATCTCACATGCTAGGAAAGTAATGCTCAAAATTCTCCAAGCAAGGCTTCAGCAATTCGTGATCCGTGAACTTCCAGATGATCAATCTGCATCATCAAAAAAGAAAGAAACTTCCAGAAAAACATCTATTTCTGCTTTATTGATTATGCCAAAGCCCTTGACTGTGTGGATCACAATAAACTGTGGAAAATTCTGAAACAGATGGGAATATCAGACCACCTGACCTGCCCCTTGAGAAATCTGTATGCAGGTCAGGAAGCAGCAGTTAGAACTGGACATGGAAAAACAGACTGGTTCCAAATAGCAAAAGGAGTACGTCAAGGCTGTATATTGTCACCATGCTTATTTAACTACTACGCAGAGTACATCAGGAGAAACACTGGGCTGGAATAAGTACAAGCTGGAATCAAGATTTCTGGGAGGAATATCAATAACCTCAGATACACAAATGACACCACCCTTATGGCAGAAAGTGAAGAGGAACTAAAAATCTTCTTGATGAAAGTGAAAGTGGAGAATGACAAAGTTGGCTTAAAGCTCAACATTCAGAAAACTAGGATCATGGCATCTGGTCCCATCACTTCATGGGAAATAGATGGGGAAACAGTGGAAACAGTGTCAGACTTTATATTTTTGGGCTCCAAAATCACTGCAGATGGTGATTGTAGCCATGAAATTAGAAGACACATTATTTGGAAGAAAAGTTATGACCAACCTAGATAGCATATTGAAAAGCAGAGACATTACTTTGCCAAACAAGGTCCATCTAGTCAAGGCTATGGTTTTTCCTGTGGTCACGTATGGATGTGAGAGTTGGACTGTGAAGAAGGCTGAGAACCAAAGAATTGATACTTTTGAACTGTGGTGTTGGAGAAGCCTCTTGAGAGTCCCTTGGACTACCAGGAGATCCAACCAGTCCATTCTGAAGGAGATCAACCCTGGGATTTCTTTGGAAGGAATGATGCTAAAGCTGAAACTCCACCTCATACAAGGAGTTGACTCATTGGAAAAGACTCTGATGCTGGGAGGGATTGGGGGCAGGAGGAGAAGGGGACGACTGAAGATGAGATGGCTGGATGGCATCACTGACTCAATGGATGTGAGCCTGAGTGAACTCTGGGAGTTGGTGATGAACAAGGAGGCCTGGTGTACTGCGATTCTTGGGGTTGCAAAGACTCGGACATGACTGAGTGACTGAACTGAACAGAGCTGATAATATATTCTTAAAATTTCATTTGGCCTGTGCCAAATTTGAGATACCTTTGTCCTCTGTTTTGAACTTTAACTTGTACAGTTTGACTCATTCCATTATGTTTATAAGCCAAAATAACTGAAGTGACAGATTTGGAGAACTGGAGATGATTTTGTTTGAAAATGATGTTCCATCTTCTAGAGCAGGGTTAGAAGCTGAAAAGACTGATGTGAGACATAAGTATTCTAATTTGCTGAAGACAGTCTTCGTTTCTGTTGCCCCAAAGCAATTATCAATACCCTCTATACACAGAAATGCACTTCTTTGATCAGTTTCATAATAATTGTAGAATAAATCCCTTTGGGTACAAGGTAAGAGTCAGTGACTTTTATTCAGGTACCATTAAACAGAAAAAAATTTCTCCTGCTTGAATATCTAACTACAGAAATTAGATATATAATATTGCTTTTCTTTGTATATACAACCAAATATTAGGCATTTACTTAGATATAACTTCTATTTATTCATAACTTTTATTTTTTTAAAATAATTAATATCAAATTTTACTCAGTTTTTTTTGTACCTCTTTTATAAACCTATAAATTCCTGGTGAACCACGGTCGTGCTTTGTTTATTTCTGTTTTCCCAAAGCAACTAGTAGATATAATGTTAATAATAATTGTTAGAATGATGATAATAATAACAATCCCATTGCATATGATATGCTGTATTAGTTAGGATTCTCCAGAAAAAGATAGTGGAAGAGAGATAGATTATAAAGAACTGGCACATACAAATAGGGAGTTGAGAAGTTTAATGGTGACGTTCAATAATCTGGAGATCTAGGAAAACTGGGTATATAGTTCAGATCAATCATTAGAGACTTAGGCCCTAAAGACAATCAAGTCACTTTATGTGTTTCTGGAATAGCTGCACTGAATTACAAGTGCTAGAGATATGAATGGTGTTCTTATTTAAACAAATGATTTAGTTAGGAAAATTTTTTTGTTAGATCAGCTAAAACAATACCCTACAAATATTTGATAGATGTGGACATTTGGAATTAAAACAATCAAGGTTTTGACAAACATCTGAATATAGAAGATAAAGAGAGGACTAAGTCAAATAAGAATACACAGTAGAACTGTACAAAAATGATCTTCGTGACCCAGATAATCATGATGGTGTGATCACTCATGTAGACCCAGACATCCGGGAATGCGAAGTCAAGTGGGCCTTACTTAGGAAGCATCACTATGAACAAAGCTAGGGGAGGTGGTGGAAATCCAATTGAGCTATTTCAAATCTTGAAAGATGATGCTGTGAAAGTGCTGCACTCAATATGCTAGCAAATTTGGAAAACTCAGCAGTGGCCACAGGACTGGAAAATATGTCTTCATTTCAATCCCAAAGAAAGGCAGTGCCAAAGAATGCTCAAACTACTGCACAATTGCACTCATCTCACACGCTAGAAAAGTCATGCTCAAAATTCTCCAAGCCAGGCTTCAGCAATATATGAACCATGAACTTCCAGATGTTCAAATTGGTTTTATTTTTTTTATTATTTTTACTTTATTCTACTTTACAATACTGTATTGGTTTTGCCAAAAGAGACACAGACATATAGAACAGACTTTTGGCCTCAAATTGGTTTTAGAAAAGGCAGAGGAACCAGAGGTCAAACTGTCAACACTGACTGGATCATTGAAAAAACAAGAGAGTTCCAGAAAAACATCTATTTCTGCTTTATTGACTATGCCAAAGCTTTTGACTGTGTGGATCACAATAAAATATAGAAAATTCTGAAAAAGATGGGCATAGCAGACCACATAACTTGCCTCTTGAGAAACATGTATGCAAGTCAGGAAGCAACAGTTAGAACTGAACATGGAACAACAGACTGGTTCCAAATAGGAAAAGGAGTACGTAAAGGTTATATATTGTCACCCTGCTTATTTAACTTATATGCAGAATGCATCATGAGAAATGCTGGGCTGGAAGAAGCACAAGCTGGCATCAAGACTGCCAGGAGAAATATCAATAACCTCAGATATGCAGATGACACCACCATTATGGCAGAAAGTGAAGAGGAACTAAAAAGCCTCCTGATGAAAGCGAAAGAGGAGAGTGGAAAAGTTGGCTTAAAGTTCAACATTCAGAAAACTAGGATCATGGCATCTGGTCCCATCACTTCATGGGAAATAGATGGGGAAACAGTGGAAACAGTGTCGGACTTTATATTCTGGGGCTCCAAAATCACTGCAGATGGTGACTGCAGCCATGAAATTAAAAGACGCTTACTCCTTGGAAGGAAAGTTATGACCAACCTAGATAGCATATTCAAAAGCAGAGACATTACTTTGTCAGCAAAGGTCTGTCTAGTCAAGGCTATGGTTTTCCCGTGGTCATGTATGGATATGAGTGTTGCACTATATAGAAAGCTGAGTGCTGAAGAATTGATGCCTTTAAACTGTAGTGTTGGAGAAGGCTCTTGAGGGTTCCTTGAACTGCAAAGAGATACAACCAGTCCATCCTAAAGGACATCAGACTTGGGTGTTCATTGGAAGGACTGATGCTCAAACTGAAACTCCAATAATTTGGCCACCTGATGTGAAGAGCTGACTCATTGGAAAAGACCCTGATGCTGGGAAAGATTGAGGGCAGGAGGAGAAGGGGATGACAGAGGATGAGATGGTTGGATGGCATCATCGACTTGATGGACACGGGTTTGAGTGGACTCTGGGACTTGTTGATGGACAGGGAGGCCTGGTGTGCTGCGGTTCATGGGGTCACAAAGAGACATGACTGACAGAATTAACTGAACTGAAGTGAAATAATTTATCTTAGAAAACTGGAAGGTTAATGGTGTTATTAATACAAATTTTAAATGTTAATGACCCCTTCCTTTGTCATATTTAATTTGATATTCTTAAAAATATTTAGACGGTGAGTTAGAGTCAATGTGAACAGTTGTTCAGGCCTGTCCAATCCTTTGCGATCCCATGGACAGCAGCATGCCAGGTTTCCTTGTCCATCACCAACTCCCAAAGTTTGCACAAACTTATTTCCATTGAGTTGGTAATGACATCTAACCATCTTATCCTCTGTTGTTCCCTTCTCCTCCTACCTTCAATCTTTCCCAACATCAGGGTCTTTTCCAATGAATAAGGTCTTCGCATCAGGTGGCCAAAGTACTGGAGCTTCTCCTTTAGCATCAGTCCAACCAATGAATATTCAGAACTGAATTCGTTTAGACTGACAGGTTTGATATCCTTGCAGTCGAAGGGACTCTCAAGAGTCTTCTCCAACAACAAAGTTCAAAAACATCAATCCTTCGGTGCTCAGTTCAGTTCAGTCACTCGGTCGTGTCCAACTCTTTGTGACCCCATGGAATGCAGCATGCCAGGCCTCCCTGTCCATCACCAACTCCTGGAGTTTACTCAAATTCATGTCCATTGAGTTAGTGATGCCATCCAACCATCTCATCCTCTGTCATCCCCTACTCCTCCCACCTTCAATCTTTCCTAGCATCAGGCTCTTTTCCAATGAGTCAGCTCTTCACATCAGGTGGCCAAAATATTGGAGGTTCAGCTTCAGTATCAGGCCTTCCAGTTAATATTTAGGACTGATTTAATTTAGGATTGACTTGTTGGATCTTCTTACAGTCCAAAGGACTGTCAAGAGTTTTCTCCAACACCGTAGTTCAAAGCATCAGTTCAATAATTGCCAATGCACTCAGCTCTCTTTATAGTCCAACTCACACATCCATACATGACTACTAGAATAACCACAGCCTTGACTAGATGGACCTTTGTTGGCAAAGTAATGTTTCTGCTTTTTAATATGCTCTCTAGGTTGGTCATAACTTATCTTCAAAGAAGTAAGTGTCTTTTAATTTTCTGGCTGCAGTCACCATATGCAGTGATTTTGAAGACACCAAAAATAAAGTCTGCCACTGTTTCCACTGTTTCTCCATCTATTTGCCATAAGTGACGGGAACAGATGCCATGATCTTCGTTTTCTGAATGTTGAGCTTTAAGCCAAGTTTTTCACTGTCCTCTTTCACTTTCATCAAGGGGCTTTTTAATTCCTCTTCACTGTCTGCCATAAGGGTGGTGTCATCTGCATATATGAGGTTATTGATATTTCTCTCAGCAGTCTTGATTCCAGCTTGTGCTTCAGCCAGCCCAGCGTTTATCATGGTGTACATTGCATATAAGTTAAATAAGCATGGTGACAATATACAGCCATGCCATACTCCTTTTCCTATTTGGAGCCAGGCTGTTGTTCCATGTCCAGTTCTATGACTGTTGTTTCCTCACCTGCATACAGATTTCTCAAGAGGCAGGTCAGGCAGTCTGGTATTCCCATCTCTTTCAGAACTTTCCACAGTTTATTGTGATCCATGCAGTCAAAGGCTTTGTCATAGTAGATAAAGCAGAAATCGATGTTTTTCTGGAACTCCCTTGTATTTTTGATGATCCAGGGATGTTGGCAGTTTAATCTCTGGTTCCTCTGCCTTTTCTAAATCCAGCTTGAACATCTGGAAATTCATGATTCATGTATTTTTGAAGTCTGGCTTGGAGAATTATGAGCATTACTTTACTAGCATGTTAGATGATTGCAATTGTGCAGTTGTTTGAGCATTCATTGGCATTGCCCTTCTTTGGGATTGGAATGAAAACTGACCTTTTCCAGCCCTTAGCCACTGCTGAGTTTTCCAAATTTGCTGGCATATTGAGTGCAGCACTTTCACAGCACCATCTTTCAGAGTTTGAAATAGCTCAACTGGAGTTCCATCACCTCCACTAACTTTTTTCATAGTGATGCTTTCTAAGGCCCACTTGACTTCACATTCTAGGATGTCTGAGTCTACTTGAATAATCACACCATCAAGGTTATCTGGTTCATGAAAATATTTTTTGTATAGTTCTTATGTGTATTCTTGCCACCTATTCTTAATATCTTCTGCTTCTGTTAGGTCCATACCATTTCTGTCCTTTATTGAGCCTGTGTTTGCATGAAATTTTCCCTTCGTATCTCTAATTTTCTTGAAGAGATCTCTAGTCTTTTCCATTCTGTTGTTTTCCTCTATATCTTTGCAGTGATTGCTGAGGAAGGTTTTCTAATCTCTCTTTGTTCTTTGAAACTCTGCATTCAGATGAATATATCTTTCCTTTTCTCCTTTCCTTTTTGCTTCTCTTCTATTCACAGCTATTTATAAAGCCTCCTCAGACAGCCATTTTGCTTTTTTGCATTTCTTTTTCTTGGGGATGTTCGTGCTTCCTGTCTCCTCAGTGTTATGAAGCTCCATCCATAGTTCATCAGGAACTCTGTCTATCAGATCTAGTCTCTTAAACCTATTTCTCACTTTGCCGGACTGGTGAGTGCCGAGAGAAGATTCTCCATGTCCAAGGTCAGGAGCAACAGCTATGATTCGTTGGACCAGCAGTGTGGAGATATCCCAAATCCAAGTCAGAGAAACCCCCAGTGTAACAGTAGGCACTGGATCAGCTGTGAGAGATACATCACGTCCAAGGGCAAAGTAGAAGCCCCACCAAGATGGTAGGAAGGGCAAATACGCATTTAGAATCAAACCCCATTCCAGCCAGAAATGCTCTGAGGGCTCAAACAAGCCTTGTGTGCACCAGGACCCTTAAACCCACGGAGACTGAGACCGAACTGTGCTTGAGTGTCTCCTGTGGAGGTACAGGTCAGGGATAGTCTGCCACAGGGACAGAGGCTCTTGGTGTAGCAGATATAAACCCTGATATAAACCCTCTTGGAGGAGGTCACAATTAACCCCACCATAGAGCTGCCAGAACTTACACAGGACTGGGAAATAGAGCTGCCAGAACTTACACAGGACTGGGAAATAGAGCTGCCAGAACTTACACAGGACTGGGAAATAGACTCTCAGAAGGCACAACAGAATCTTTTGCACCAGGGCCCAAAAGACAGGAGCAGTGACCCAGCAGGAGACTTCCCCAGAGTTGCCTGTGGGTGTCAGGGAGTCTTCAATGGAGGCGTGGGTCAGTGATAGCTTGCTGCAGGATTGGGGGCATTGAGTATAGCACTATATGCGTGGGATCTTTTGAGGAAGGTCACCATTATCTTCATTACCTTGACCATAGTTTGGCCCCAGGTAAATAGCAGGGAGGGAACACAGTTCCACACATAAACAGAAAATTNGTGGGTCAGTGATTGCTTGCTGCAGGATTGGGGGCATTGAGTATAGCACTATATGCGTGGGATCTTTTGAGGAAGGTCACCACTATCTTCATTACCTTGACCATAGTTTGGCCCCAGGTAAATAGCAGGGAGGGAACACAGTTCCACACATAAACAGAAAATTGGATTAACAATTTACTGAGCATGGCCCCACCAATCAATTCCTGGCCTCTCCCACCAGGAAGCTTCAATAAGCCTCATCATTCTCCATCAGAGGACAGAAAGACTGAAAACCTCAATCACAGAAAACTAACCAATCTAATCACATGGACCACAGCTTTGTCTAACTCAGTGAAACTGTGAGCCATGCCCTGTAGGGCCATCCAAGATGGATAGGTCATGGTGGAGAATTTTGACAAAATGTGTTCCACTGGAGAAGGCAATGGAAAACTACTTTAGTATTCTTGCCTTGAGAACCACATGAATAGGTAAAAAGGTAACACTGAAAGATGAACCCCCCAGGTCAATAGGTGCCCAGTATGCCACTGGAGATCAGTGGAGAAATAACTCAAGAAAGAATAAAGAGATGGAGCCAAAGTAAAAAACAACACCCAGTTGTGGATGTAATTGATGATGGAAGAAAGGTCTGATGCTGTAAACAGCAATATTGCATAGGAACCTGGAATGTCAGGTCCATGAATCAAGGCAAATTGGAAGTGGTCAAACATGAGATGGCAAGAGTGAACATCAACATTTTAGGAATCAGTGAACCAGATGGACCAGAATGAGGAATTTAATTCAGATGACCATTATATCTACTACTGTGGGCAAGAATCCCTTAGAAGAAGTGGAGTAGCCATCTTAGTCAACAAAAGAGTCCAAAATGCAGTTCAGTTCAGTTCGGTCACTCAGTTGTGTCTGATTCTCTCTCTCTCTCTCTCTTTTTTAAATAAAAACTAGAAATAGAACTGCCTTATGACCCAGCCAACCCACTGCTGGGCATACACACCAAGGAAACCAGAATTGAAAGAGACTTGTGTATCCCAATGTTCATCGTGTCCAACCCTTTGCAACCCCCTGAATTGCAGCACGCCAGGCCTCTTTCCGTTACCAACTCCTGGAGTTCACTCAAACTCATGCCCATTGAGTCGGTGATGCCATCCAACCAGCTGATGCTCTGTCATCCCCTTCTCCTCCTACTCTCAATCTTTCCCAACATCAGAGTCTTTTTCAACGAGTTAACACTTCGCATGAGGTGGCCAGAATATTGGAGTTTCAGCTTCAGCATCAGTCCATCCAATGAACAGCCAGGACTGATCTCTTTTTGGATAGACTGGTTGGACCTCCTTGCAGTCCAAGGGACTTGCAAGAGTCTTCTCCAACACCACAGTTCAAAAGCATCAATTCTTCAGTGCTCAGCTTTCTTCACAGTCCAACTCTCACATCCATACAAGACCACTGAAAAAACCATAGCCTTGGCTAGACAGACCATTGTTGGCAAAGTAATGTCTCTGCTTTTGAATATGCTATCTAGGTTGGTCATAACTTTGCTTCCAAGGAGTAAGCGTCTTTTAATTTCATGGCTGTAATCACCATCTGCAGTGATTTTGGAGCCCCTCAAAATAAAATCTGACACTGTTTCCACTGTTCCCCATCTATTTCCCATGAAGTGATGGGACCAGATGCCATGGTCTTTGTTTTCTGAATGTTGAACTTTAAGCCAACTTTTTCACTCTCCTCTTTCACTTTCGAGAGGCTTTTTAGCTCCTCTTCACTTTCTGCCATAAGGGTGGTGTCATCTGCATATCTAAGGTTATTGATATTTCTCTCGGCAATCTTGATTCCAGCTTGTGCTTCTTCCAGCCTAGAATTTCTCATGATGTACTCTGCGTATAAAAAGCAAGGTGACTATATATAGCCTTGACGTACTCCTTTTGCTATTTGGAACCAGTCTGTTGTTCCATGTCCAGTTCTAACTATTGCTTCCTGGCCTGCATATAGGTTTCTCAAGAGGCAGGTCAAGCAGTCTGGTATGCCCATCTCTTTCAGAATCTTCCACAGTTTATTGTGAGCCACACAGTAAAAGCCTTTGGCATAGTCAATAAAGCAGAAATAGATGTTTTTCTGGAACTCTCTTGCTTTTTCGATGACCCAGTGGATGTTGGCAGTTGGATCCAGTCTCAAAAATTACAGAATGATCTCTGTTTGTTTCCAAGGCAAGCCATTCAATATCACAGTAATCCAAGTCTATGCCCCCATCCGTAATGGTGAAGAAGCTGAAGTTGAACAGTTCTATGAATAGCTACAAGAACTTCTAGAACTAACACCCCCCCCCAAAAAAAGATGCCCTTCTCATTATATGGGACTCTAATTCAAAAGCAGAAAGTCAAGAAACACCTGGAGTAACAGGCAAATTTGGCCTTGGAGTACAGGGTGAAGCAGGACAAAGGCTAAGAGAGTTTTTCCAAGAGAACACACTGGTCTTAGCAAACACCCTCTTCTGACAACGCAAGAGAAGACTCTACACATGGACATCACCAGATGGTCAACACCCAAATCAGATTGATTATATTCTTTGCAACCAAAGATGGAGAAGCTCTATATAGTCAGCATAAACAAGACTGGGAGCTTACTCTGGCCCAGATCATGAACTCCTTGTTGCCAAATTCAGACTTCGACTCTCAGCATTCTTTATAGTCCAACTCTCACATCAGTACATGACTATTGAAAAAACCATAGCATTGACTATATGGACCTTTGCCAGCAAAGTAATGTCTCTGCTTTTTAATATGCTATCTAGCTTGATCATAGCTTTTCTTTCAAAAAATAACTATCTTTTGATTTCATGGGTGCAGTCATGATCTACTGTGATTTTTGAGCCCTAGGAAATAAAGTTTCTCACCGTTTCCACTTTTTCTCCATCCATCTGCATGGAGTGATGAGACCAGATATTATTAACTTAGTTGTTTGAATGTTNTTCAAAAAATAACTGTCTTTTGATTTCATGGGTGCAGTCATGATCTACTGTGATTTTTGAGCCCTAGAAAATAAAGTTTCTCACTGTTTCCACTTTTTCTCCATCCATTTGCATGGAGTGATGAGACCAGATATTATGAACTTAGTTGTTTGAATGTTAAGATTTAAGCCAGCTTTTTCACTCTCCTCTTTCACTTTCATCAAGAGGCTCTTTAGTTCCTCTTTGCTTTCTGCCAGAAGGGGGGTGTCCTCTGCATATCTGAGGTCATTAATATTTCTCCAGGATATCTTGATTCCAGCTTGTGCTTCATTCAGCCAGGCATTTCACAGGATGTACTCTGTATACAATTTAAGTAAGTAGGGTGACAATATGCAGCCTTGTTGTACTCCTTTCCCAAATTGGAACCAGTCTGTTGTTCCATGTCCCATTCTACTTGTTACTTCCTGACCTGCATACAGATTTCTCAGGAAGCAGGTAAGGTGGTCTGGTATTCCCATATCTTGAATAATTTTCTGAAGTTTGCTGTGATTGACATAGTCAAAGGCTTTGGCATAACCTACAAAGCAGAAGTAGATGTTTTTCTGGAATTTTCTTGCTTTTTCTATGCTCCAGTGGATATTGACAGTTTGATCTGTGGTTCCTCTGCCTTTTCTAAATCCAGCTTGCACATCTGGAAGTTTATGGTTCATATATTTTTGAAGCCTGACTTGGAATGGTGGGGACGTAACAGAAGCAGAAGATATTAAGAAGAGATGGCAAGAATACACAGAAGAACTATAGAAAAGAGATCTTCATTACCTAGATAACCATGATGATGTGATCACTCACCTAGAGCCAGACATCCTAGAATGTGAAGTCAAGTTGACTTTAGGAAGCATTACTATGAACAAAACTAGTGTATGTGATGGAATTCCAGTTAAGCTATTTCAAATCTTAATAGATGATGCTGTGAAAGTGCTGCACTCAACAGGCCAACAAATCTATAAAACTCAGCATTTGCCACAGGACTGGAAAAAGTCAGTTTTCATTCCAGTCCCCAAGAAGGCAATGAGAGACAATATTCAGACATGGACATTAGCTTATGGTAATAAAACAATTGGCAAAGGTAACCTAATTAGCAGGTTAATCTTTGGAAATCTTTAAATGTTTTTGCATAAAAAGTCACCCTAATGTTTCTTCCACTTCTCATTTATCAGAATTGAGCCATCAACCAACTTAGTAAACCTGAAATAAAGTTGTTAGGTTGATTAGGATCCAGATTTAGTCTGATATGCCTTCTCAGGAGATAAGAGAGTGATATCTCTAGAGCTCACCAAGTGGAGATCAGTGGTGGGCAGGGTGTCTGAACGAACTTTGGGTGAGACCAGCTTGAAGTTTAAATATATACAGTGGTGCTAAACCAGTAAGTATAAACTTACTGAAATTAAATGGGTCCGGAGTTGCCAAGTTTCTCACTTTCAGAGAAGAGACTTAACAAATGGTAGACATGAAAAAGGTTAGGATAAATGTGTTGATGTTAGATCAAATTTGTATGTATCAGAGTGAACTCCAAAGTTTATTTGAATGACTTTTACCAATATACAGCTTTAATGAAAATTAAATATTTTACTAATGGAATGCTAAAGTCTTTCCATGAGATGTAAGCAATTTTTTGGGTCATCTAAGTGGAAAGAACCTTTGGAATAACGATTTAAATGCGATTATTCATATAAATGAACACTTTTTGTCCTATCTGTCCTCAACTCTTCCTGAGATGATTGTGTTAGCATTTTGTTTAATTTAGTGAGTCTTTTTCCTACTCTAATAGTTACCATGGTATTACATACTTTTTCATTTTTCTGCCTAATAATTCTCTATTAAGAGGTATTTCAGTGAAAAGAAGAGAATGTTTCTTTATTCTAAATAATGAATCCAGGTCCCTTGGCAACATATTCATATAAAGGAAGTCGATTTTATTATAGGCTTTATATACAGAACTGGTAATTTTCCTTTCCACCCACATTGTTTGATACCTAATTATTTATTCATTAACTTGTATAATTTATTTTTTTATTATGAAGAAAATACACTTGGAATAATTATTTGGAGTCTGAAGGGGTTTTAACATCAATTTATATAACTGTCTATCTAAAGGAGAAATTTCCTGCACAGCTTCCTGACAAAGCACTCTATTCCCTTTCTGATTAGTTACTTCAATGATGGGGAGAACGGAATAGGTCAAAGGACTCACAGTCTTATTGAAAAATGAAAGTATTCAAAATTAACACAGTATTTATCTAAAAGATTACTCTTTACTACTCTTTTATAAAATTCACCCGTTGGTTTTCTTCTACCTTCTGAAGCAAGAATGACCTTAAGAAATGCACTGCTACACATTCAAAAAAGGTAATTATGCATTTAAAGAGGCCCATTGTATGCCTCCTAAGCCTCTTGTATTTAGACTATTTTGGATTCCTTCACTACCCCAAATTCTCTTCATAGCCATTCTATTCCTTTTCAGTTAGTTTCATCTTTTGTCTTAGCAAAGGGAAGGGAAACAATCAAGACTGTAAGCTGCCATATTTCATAGCAACACAAGGCATTTTACAGAAAGGAGTCATGACAATGAGCATGCCTATTTACCAAGGCAGGGGCTTTTCCT
>SJYV01019836.1:5663-17390 GCA_006410875.1 Neotragus pygmaeus
GGCGGGGCCGGTGTGTATCCTGCAGATCCGCTTATGCAGGGGTTTCTGTTCTTCCGAAACAACCTGAGTCAGTTCACTGCCGTGACGGGAGAGCGGTGCTGCCCCCACCCCGGTTACCTGGCCCCCTGCATTCTGCAGTCCCTCCCCTGATGGGAGGTAGGTGCAGCCGCGGCCGTAACGGCCTCAGGGGAGGCAGCCAGGACAGCTCGCTTCTCGTTCGTCCTTTGCTCTGTTCGGCACCCACTGGCGGCCTCATCCTGCAGACCCATCAGCATGGCCAGGGTCCCTCCTAGCGCTCTGGGTTCTCCTCTGAAACCCTCCCAGTTTTTCATCCTGCCTCCTTGTGACGTTTGATCCTCTGTAAAGTCTGTGGTGCTCTGAGCAACTTGTGGAAAGCAGAGCAGGCATCTGCCACGGGGTAAGGTGTCTGCTGGGGACACTGTTTGGAAAAGGCCACGAGGCCGCCTGGGGCAGAACGTGGTCTCTGCCCCCTGCCTGCCCCTGCGTCCCTGCCCAGGCTCTCTGCAGACCTGCTTGCTGGATGATGGGGCCTCCTCGCTCCCCCTCCCCTTCCACTCTCGCCTCTCCCTGCCTTCATGCCTTCCCTGGTTTGGGTTTGTTGGGCAATGACTTGTGCCCTGAGGGTAGGGAAGCTCAGCCCACTGCCCACGCCCCAGGCTGGCCGCCTGTGCCCTCACTCCGACGCTGACCCCCTGCTCTTTACCTCCCTCTCAGGGCCTCTCCTCTCCCTCAGCAGGACCTCTCTTCCCCCCGAGTTTCTCTTCCTCCTGTCATTAAAATGTTTCTCCTTTCTCTGTAATTACAGGTGTGAATTTCAGGATAACCTTTTCAAAAGATGATTCATTTCTCAGCGTTTCGTATTTGTTTCATTAGTAATGTAGCCTGGAATGGATATTGATGTCTCTTTTTGTAACTGGTCATTTAGAAACTGGGGTTTAGAGAGCTGGTTCAGGAGATTAATTACCCTTCATCGTTGCTTCCAGAGCAGCGTCTAAGAGCCGCTGGTGATGACAGAAGCGTGTCCTCTCGCTACCCAGGGCCCGCTCCAAGCCCGGCTCCAAGCAGCTGCGTTTTCTGTTCCATTTCACTTGAACTCAGTGCAAGTAGCTGCGTGTGGCTGGTGGTTTCATGAGCTACCTGACCGCCCCCAGTCCTGGGGCGAAGCACCTCGTGTCTGGGTGATGAGGGCACGGAGCTGTCTCCCTGCCTTGGCCCCTGGGAGGAGGTGAGGCAGCCCAGCGCGGGCATCGGTGATGGACCGCAGGCGCGCCAGTGGCCCGTTCCCGCCCGTCGTGGAGATAGTGCTCCCGCTCGAGGACGATGATAACGCTGAGCAGCGAGGTGCCAGCGCCAGGAGATGAAGAGGGTCCATTTCGGAGAATTCTCCAAGGCTCCAGGCCCTGGCTATCTCCTAATGTAAACACGGACTCTTAAAAATGTGAAGAATCTGCTTAACGTGTATACCGAGGTGATGGGGGCGTAGGCCGCGTTCCATTTCTGTGGATGCTGACGTGAGGTATCCCTGAGTCACCTGCAGGACTGGGGGAAACCTGGCAAGGAGACGAGAGAACATGAGAGGGGGGCTCCTATGCCCCCAGCCCCTCTTCTGTGCATCTTTCCAAGGCTGCTTGTCGAGACCAGGCCCTGCGTGTGGGTGAAGAGTGGAGCCTTTGGGGGGGGGGTGCCCCGGAGCAGGAAGGTGCAGCCGTGGCCCCCAGGCGGGTTTCCAGCCCTTAGGATTGTAGTGAAGAGCAGACCCCCAGGCCCAAAGTCCTAGGTGGGCTCTCGCCGCATCTTGGCTGAGCAGGTGGCCTCTCCTGGGAGCCTCCGTCTCCTCATTGGTGATCCCTGAACTCCGCCTGCCCAGCCTTCAGGCCCTGACAGCATCCTATCCGGGGGCAGCCTCTGCCCTGGCCCCCGGTCATGTGGACACAGGCGCTTGGCTCCTTTCCACAGAGAAAGGGCTTCAGACTTCCTTCCGCGGGTCCTTTCTCCTGTGGTGGTGGTTGTGTGTGCGGAGGTGAGCCTGGAAGGGGGGAGGGCTTCTTCTCGGCTCCTCCTTCCCCCAGAAGCCTCCCTGCCTGGCCCAGCGTGGAGCGTGCCTCAGTGGTGCGGAGCTTGGGTCTGGACATGCGGACTCTCAGGGGTCACTCCCTTCCCTTCATGCAGCAAAGCTGTGTGAGGGAGCTGCTTTGTGCTTGGACCTGTGTGGATCCAGCAGGACCTAGACCTGTAACTGCTGGCTTCTCCCTCAGCCTGCAGCGAAACACCCTTGCTTTCAACACGTCTCCCAGGCACCCGCTTTGCCCCAGGAAGGGCCAAACCAGGCTCAGAGGAGGGGGGACGAGGTGGGGGTGTGATGAGGGTGCAGATGATGTTTCGGGCATTGGGAAGGTCTTGCCGGGCTGGGATGCCGACCTGAACCGGGATTCTGTCTGGTCTCCCCCTGGAGTCCCAGGCCCCTGAGCGGGTGTGATGTGCTCATTCTCACCTGAAGAAGTCGGGACCGCGTGAGCACGCCTGAGACCTGGGGCGAGCCCACTTCCCCGCCCGGGGACCGGTCTCCCCGCCGCTTCTCGGGCGCCGCTCTCACCTGCTGCCTGCAGAGGGCTCCCCCTCTGCCCCCTGCTTCACCCCGCCCGCCCCGCCCTCCGTGCAACTGTCCTGTCGAGTGGCGCGCGGCCTCCTGAGGTTTGGCTCGGGAGCAAGCTTTCTGGTGTCTCTGCTTTGGGATGCATTCCCCTGCTGTGCAGGTCTCTCTAATAGCCTTACCATGTACTTTAGTGTAATTTGCTCTAAATGCTTTAAAATGAGCAGGAACCTTAAAAAAGAAGCCTTGGCTGAAGGCCTCTGGAAATGCCACTTCGTCAGCAAGTGTGCTGGTCTCCTGGGGGCCAGAGGGTGGACGGAGGTGCCGTCTGCTGTCTGCTTGGCGGCCCCGGAGCGGGTGAGGCTGGCAGGACGTTTGTGAGCTCCCCATCCCAACAGAGTGCAGGGCATGGCACCTCCGTGGCCACCTTCTCCACCTCTGCCTGGCCTCTGGCCTTGCGCCGGCCGGGCGGCCTGTCGGCCCCTCTCAGAGGGCTGGTGCGCAGAGCGCGGCCTGGGCCCCTGGGCCTTCATCCCCACGCCCTGTCTGCGTGCACGGATGTACCCAGATGGTCTCGGGGTGGACACCAGGGTCTCCCCAGGGCTGACTGGTGGCCCAGTGGACGGCAAGGTGACAGACACAGAACTGAGCCTGGTGTGCAGGGCGGAGGGTTTGGAAGATGGAGGCAGACTTGAGCGTGATACTTGTTTTGTAGGCTAATTTACCCTTTTGCTCTTAGACACGGTCAGGGTGTATGTATGACCTTTCGTGTGCTTTAATCTGGAGGCATCTTGAGCACACGGGAAGACGGCGTCCCACACCGGGGAGGTGAGGCGAGGTGGGCGTGGCAGGCTGTCGAGCGGTGTGTCAGCGCACTCACGGCAAGCACGCCTGGGTTCAGACGCCTCCCTCGCGCTTGAATGTCTGCATGCCCGTGTCTCTGGTCTGGCCTTCGGACACCTCCGGACCCTGCTGCGGGCCTGGCCGCTCCTCGGTGAGCCCCGCTGGCCATGTTACTGCAGCTTCCCAGACGGTGAGCGCTCACTGAGCACCAGCTGCAGACCAGACGCGGTGCCGGGTGCGGGCCTCATGGATGAGCACATTCACCTCTACCCGGGAGGCCCTAGGCGCTCGTAAGCAGTTGGTCGAGTGTCCACTCTAACGTTCTCCCACTTTCCAAATCCGCCCTGTTTCACAGAGCTGCAGCCAGAGAAAGACAGGTAGCTATGAAGCATCCATTTGGTCTACGCCTTGATTCTTATCGGGATGCTGTTGAGAACTGGCACTTCATTGTAACTGAACTCGTGAAGAGAGTGCTGGCCTGCGGCCCGGTGAGACCCCTGTACACATCTTCACGTCACCGCATGTGGTGACACCCTGGGGACACAGGCCTGGCTTGTACGAGTGGAGGTTTTATGGCCTTTGTGCAAACAAATCGTTTCTGAACCTCGAGAGTGGGGTTGAACGTTGAGTCAGGAGCCTTCAAGTGAGAATCAGAGATCATTCTTGCATGCATGTAATGCCATCTACCTGTATTTTATTTTGAGACTCTCAAACTCTTCTTAATAAAATGCAGGTAGATGTTTGAGAGTAGCACCAGGACTCCCCTGGTGGCTCAGATGGTAAAGCGTCTGCCTGCAATGCAGGAGACTTGGGTTCAATCCCTGGGGCGGGAAGAACTCCTGGAGAAGGACATGGCCACCCACTCCAGTACTCTTGCCTGGAGAATCCTATGGACGGAGAAGCCTGGTGGGCTGCAGTCCATCGCAGAGAGTCAGGCCTGACTGAGCGACGTCTCTTTCTTTCTGAGAGTAACACAGTTCCTGGTGACTCTCAAACACAAATCTGGAACGATCAAAACCCCAGAGGTTCTTATCTCCAAGAAGTACTAACAAGAAGCGAAGATACCTGTTTTCCTCATTGAAATAAATATTAATGTGGAGGCAGGGAAGGAAAGTAGATTAAAAAGACAGGCTTTGAGGAAAGAGAAGAGATTCCCAGAGCAGGGCGTGGGGCGGGACTTCCGCCCATCCCTAGCTGTGGGGTCAGGAACCAGTGCTCGCCGTTTTGGGGGGTGCCTGGAGCTCAGAGGATCAGAGAGGGGCTGGGCCCGGGGATCAGAAGCCTGCAAGGGCTCTATGAAAACTTGGACAGTCTGTGTCCACTCAGACCGAGCGGGACCGCAGTGCTGGGAGTAAAGCAGACAGGGGCACCAGCCCGCCCACCCCCCGTCTCCTCCTCAGTGGGCCAGCCCCTGCCACGCCTGCTCGTTCCAGAGCGCCCGGAGCTCCCGTTTCTCAGCCAGGCTCCAGGGACCCCAGCGCTGCTGTGCGCAGCCCCCGGGCTGTGTTAGTGTGTACGCACGGTGGGCGGCGCTCGTGTTTGTCTTCGGGCAGGGTTCCTGCAGCCCCTGCTCCAGCTACTCTGCTGGGTCCCCTCTCAGGGCACGAGTGCCCCCTCCCCATGGACCCTGAGTGTGGAGCCCTCCTGCCCTCGCTGCCTGCATCTTCCTGCAAAACTTGCCCCCTCCTCTCGACACCTAAGTTACTTCCCTTTTGACTTCATGCTCCTAATTTTCTTTCTGAAAATTGCCGGGGTCCAGCCCCCGCAGGATCCAGGGAAACCTGAAGGAGGAACGGCGTCGGCGATTGTGATTGATTTAGAGAGAGCGATAGATAAGAATGTTGTAGAAAAGAAAATAGAGGAGAGAAAGAGGCTGATATTCCTTGGTTTACATAGAGAACCAATAAAACTTCAAGACAAGAAGTTTGCCCTGTTCGCGGAGGCCACAGGTGCCCTCCCGGTCTCCCGAGGGAGTGAAGACAAAGAATGTCTTCCTGTTCAGGTCTTAGAAACCCGGGCAGATAAGTGAACGCAGGGAGCCCCCATGCTCCAAAGGATCAGCCTGAAAAAGAGAGGGAGAGAGAGAGAGAGAGAAAGATAGAAGAAAAAACACAGGGTGACCAAGCTTCTGTGAGGTCCCGGAGCTTTATTTTTCAAAAGGTACTTTTATGCCTTGCCTTATACATAGGGGGAAATGAAAGATACAAGGTCATACAGAGTCAGACCAAACATTCCAGCAGTTTTGCCATTATCGAAACCATGATTTTTTTTTTTTGCATACCTTTCCCACAAATGATGTTGTGTACAGTATCTTCTGGCCTTGGAGGCCTGTGAACATTTTATGACCCTCTTTTGATAAAGGCTGCTTAACCAGAAAACTTATTTTCCCTCAAAGTGTTTTTTCTTTATATTTCTAATCTATGTCAGCCTCAGAAAAATGCCAGAGTTACGTTTTTCACAGAGCAAAGGTGCAGTGAGTTACAAGAAAGAACCAATGAGCTCAAAAGTCTGATATGGTTAAATTCAAGGCTACACGTGTTTTTCTTGCATTCTCATTATGTTAACTAATGCATTCCCAGGTGCACAGTGGATAAGAGATACGGGAACTTAGCAACAAGCATTGGCCCAATAGTGAAATCCTACACCAGCACTGGCACTACTCTAATAACTTTTAACTCTTTCAAAGGCTCCATGTTTCAGGCTTTCTGTGCCTCTCACAGTTGGGAGGCTGTAAATAATCACATGCGTAGTTGTAAGAGTCTGGATACACCTGCCAAGCAAGCTAGAACGCTAACAGAGGGGGTTTGATTTGAAATATTCCTCTCATGTCCAGGAGACTTAGTAGTTACAGCCCTAAGTTGATTTTCTCCAGAGAAAGATGGTCAGGGTTAGCCTCCTGTTAATGTCAGAGGAGTTGGTGAAAGTCATGAAATAGTAAAACAGACAGATTCTGGTTTGGGGGTAGATGCTCGAGAAAGCCTAGGGAGCCCCTTGAGTTCTGAAGCCTTGCTTAACAGTTCTCTTCCACATGAACTTGTCATGGGTGGGATCTCCCGTGGCGGCTCCCGGCAGAAAATGACTGTAAACAGGAGGATCTCTTAGTGCTTGTCCAGTAGACTTGAAGCTTTTATGATGGGAACGTGGCCCAGAGCAAAGATGCCTGGGGTTGAGCATCTGCCTGGGAGGGCTTCCTGCAGGTTGCATCTTCGTGTCTTTTCCAAGCACGTCCTCATCCACGTCCTTCGTCTTTCCACAATAACAATGATGGAATACGCCTTAGCGTTACCACCATCTTCACTTCACAGTGAAGAGGCCAGGCTAAGAGGCCCACTGTCCCGGGTCACACAGCTAGCTGCCTGTCTCCAAAGCCAATGCCCTTCCTGTGCCCACTTTGCCCTGCAGCGCCAGCCGCCCCCACCCACACTGGCGTTTATCAGCGCAAGTGTTGACCACTTTCTCTCTCTTTGTTGGGTTTACAACATAAATCTAGTCATAAAAACTGAAAAGAAAAAAAAAAGTCATCACAATCCTTAGCCCTTGGTTTTTACATTCCTGCGGCTGCCCCATGAATACAGTGAAAAGCCATCGAGAGACCCCAAGAGAGACCTGTTCTCAATGCTGTTTCACTCAGCATCTCAGACGTGTTCGGACAGATCCCCCTCTGCAAGACCCACAGTCTGTTGTTTTCACCGACGATGCCGGCTTATTTCTCAAATCAGAAAAGGGGGGATCTAGTAAAAGCCCATCCACTGGCTCTGTGCTGGCCAGTGCGTCCTGGAGACCCACCAGCCTCGGCCGGCAGGGCCATGCACACGTGGAGACACAGACGCCATCCTCACCCTGCAGCTTACTTCGTCCTTCTCGGGCGCAGCGCGAGGCTCCTCGTTTCAGCTATTCGCACGGCTACCGCAGAGGTCAGCAGAGCAAGTGCTGACCACTTCGCAGATAAGCACGTGACCCCTCGCTGCCATGGTGGTGGCTCTGATGTTGTGCTGAAGGTCCCGAGTAGCATCTGGCCGTCGCAGAATCCACGTGTCATGGGTTCCCGGCATCCTTGCTAATTGCCAGTTAATGACCAAGGCCTGGAGGGCTGTTGGAGTGTGGGGGTCGTTTCGTCAGACTCTCCGCTGGGTCATCTGTGTGCAGCGAGGAGAGTGTAGACTTGGGAACGTCGTGGTCACAGGAAAGGGGGCCCCGTCCCTCCCGGCCCGTTGGTCTGCAGGCCAGTCTCAGCACGACCCCCGGCAGACCCCCTGACGTCACGGCTCTTGGTTTGCTCTCCTGGGTCTCTGTGCTTGGACTCCACACCGCTGTCTTCCTTTCCTGTCTTCTCAGAGGCTCTGCTGGGGATCTTCAGATCCCCACACAAGAGTCAGAAGCCCACCCCACGGCTCTCAGACGCTCACACTCTCCTCGTGAGGCCAGCCAGGCCTGTGTCCGCCCACGCGACAGGACGGTGCTCACTGGCCGAGCTCGCTGGTGAATCTTTATGTGCTGTTTGCTGCCCTCTGGACCTTCATCTCCACGAGGACGGGCCCTCCTCTGAACCCTCGCAGAGTCCAGGAAAACGCCTGACAGAGGATAGTCCCCCAACAGTCACTGAGCAAGTCCAATTCAAGATGGACCCGACTGTTTCCTACTTTAGAAACAAGAGGCTTTATCCCTGAAGAGTGGGAAACAGGCAAAGACTATTAAAAATCTGAAGTAGAGTGTTTTTTAAACATGCATGGATTGGTGCATGTTCGTTCCAGCAAACGGATGAGGAATGAGTGAATGAGTGAGTGAGAGAGAGGATGAATGAGTGAGGGGTGGCTGTCTCTGGGCAGAGAACGCCCTGCAGTGCCGTGTTTCCCTTGAGTGTCTCAGCTGCTGGCTCAGGGCTGGAAAACGCTTGTCCAGCTCTGAGTCACGGGTTTGGTTCTCTATTCCGCTAGAAAGTAGGGAGCACGTTCCTGAGATCTGGCAGCTCGGGTCTAAAGCGAAGCTGCTCTTTAAAGCAGGGTGTGTATTTCGAGTCCTCCCCACCTCCTTCCTTGGTGGTTCAAGGTCACTTCCTCTCTCGAGCCCCCCAGATCCACCTGCTCCCCAGACGCACCACGGGTTCTGACCTGTCTCCCCTGCCTGGTGTGTGGGCCTCATCCTGGCACCGAGCAAGCACACTTACTTGGAAGCTGTGTTCGCTTTCCGGTGGCTCATTATTCAGAAAGTTCTTGCTTTGGGGAATCTTCCAGCTGCATGATTATGTAATTCAGAGATGTTTTGCTTAATTTAACCCATGCCATGTGTTAATCTCATAAAAACGGCATCTTCCATCAACATATCAATATTGCAGGGGAAAAATTTGTCCATATTAAGAGTTTAATCTGTTTCTTAAATGACTTCACTTGTTCCCACCTTTCCTCTGGTTTAAACCCATACATTTATTAAGCAGAATATGGACCATGGCTTTAATCCGTGTACACTTGACCTACTTTTGCTAGAGCTGCAGCCACGTGACCTGCAGGCAGATTTCCACGTGTAGCCCCTTAGCGCCCCCCACCCCCACCACGTGCCAACTGCACTGCATCCTGAACGGAAGAGAGACGAGCCTGGGACCCGAGGCCATTGCTGTCACAGTGGTGCTCAGAGTGTAACAGAGTCCCTCTAAGTGGGACAAAGGGCCTCTTCTCAGAACTAGTGCGAAAACCCTCAACCGCGTTCGTCAGTGAACACTAAATTCTCTAGAAGAGGAGTATTGGTACATTTTATTTTCCTCCCTCGGCTTTGTTTAGTAAAGAATCCAGCTCCTTGAAAAGCTCACTTTCCTCTGTGCACTGACTCCGCTGGAATTTAATTGCTGGTGAAAGTGGGGAGGGGAGAAATGTGGAGGAAGTATGAGTCCTCTCATTTCTGAGAAAGAACGGGTCCCTTGTTTGTTCCACACCATTAAATTACCAAGAATTACAGTCAAGTCCCAAACGCCTGAATGCTCGACTTTTTCAAAACCGAGAAGAGAGAGGCTGTCGCCCTCCATTTAGAGAGAATGGTAATTGCGGTGTCTTCCCTAAGTCACCTGCATTTCCTCGTCTTAGGGTTTCAGGAAATACAAATAGAGTACCTCTTATACGTAAAAATCAGCAGGATCGAGGTTACTCCTGTCTGCATCTGGAATTGAAGGGCGCGCACCTGGGCGGGCTCCCGGGTGGGCCGGGCCTGGGAGGGCCCGGGGTGTTTCCGTCAGCCTTGCTCCTCTGGGGCCCCTCTCCCTGTCTCTCTTGCTCTTGCACAAAACTACTCTGGTCCCAGCCAGCTGTGAGCCACAGGAACAAGTCTGTGAAAACTAGATGCTTGTGAGGAGCGGAATGAGGCAGCTTTGAAAGACAAGCATCATTTCATGCAGACGGGATCCCTCGTGTGGAAATCCTGTCTCCTGGGAGCTGATTCTACCAGGGCTGGAACGTTAGCTCACGCGAATCAGTCTCAGGGAGAGCAAAAAGAAAAAGAGGTTGAAATTCCGCAGGGACAGCATTCAGTCAACGTGCTTCTGTGCTTTTTTTGGTTCAGTAGCTCAGTCGTGTCCAACTCTCTTTGACCCCATGGACTGCAGCACACCAGGTCCCCTGTCCCTCACCATCTCTCACAGTTTGCCCAAGTTCACGTCCATTGGGTTGGTGATGCCATCCAGCCACCTCATCCTCTGTCATCCCCTTCTCCTCCTGCCCTCAATCTTTCTCAGCACCAGGGTCTTTTCCAGTGAGTAGGCTCTTCACATCAGGTGGCCAAAATATTGGAGTTTCAGCTTCAGCATCAGTCCTTCCAATGAGTATTCAAGACTGATTTCCTTTAGGATGGACTGGTTGGATCTCCTTGCTGTCCAAGGGACTCTCAAGAGTCTTCTCCAACATCATAGTTTGAAAGCATCAAGTCTTTAGCACTGAGCCTTCTATATGGTCCAACTCTCACATCCACACATGACTACTGGAAAAACCACAGCTTCGACTAGATGGACCTTCGTCATTAAAGTGATGTCTCTGCTTTTTAATATGCTGTCTAGGTTGATCATAGCTTTCTTCCAAGGAGCAAGCATCTTTTAATTTCATGGCTGCAGTCACAATGATTTTGGAGCCCAAGAAAATAAAGTCTGTCACGGTTTCCACTGTTTCCCCACCTATTTGCCATGAAGTGAGGGGACCGGATGCCATGATCTTCATTTTTGAATCTTGAGTTTTAAGGCAACTTTTTCACTCTCCTCTTTCACTTTCATCAAGAGTTCCTCTTCACTTTCTGCCATAAGGGTGGTGTCATCTGCACTGATCCCAGCTTGTGCTTCATCCAACCTGGTGTTTCTCATGATGTACTTTGCATATGAGTTAAATAGGCAGGGTGACAATATACAGCCTTGACGGACTCCTTTCCTGATTTAGGACCAGTCTGTTGTTTCATGCCCTGTTCTAACTGTTGCTTCCTGACCTGCATACAGGTTTCTCAGGAGGCAGGTCAGGTGGTCTGCTATTCCCATCTCTTTAAGAATTTTCCACAGTTTGTTTCGATCCACACAGAAAGCTTCTGTACTTACTCTATTTAAGAAAAATAATATATATATATTTGCAAAATCTTGGAAAGGCAATGATCTCTTTTCACTTGCCCCTTGGTTAAAAAAGCACAGATCATTTCAGTGAGTGACCTTATTCACAGGAAAAATTAGAGCGTGGAAAGTCTGCCCCCTACGTCCCAGAGCCCCGCTGGATGCAGACGTGATGGTCCAGGTGCTGAGCACGGCCTGTGTGGCTGGAGCCTTCATCCAGAAACCTAGGAAATGGCCCTTACTCAGCTCCCAGGGTTCAGATAGAGAAGGGGTCACCCACAGGCTCCTGGGCGCCGTGCCTTCGCTGCCCGTCTTCCCCGGGACAGACCTGGACCCCAGGGCGGATGTGGCCCCCTGGGCAGCTGACCCCCTAACCCAGGGCCCCTCCCTCCCCACGGCTTCACCTCCGCTTCGGCGTTGGTTGGTCTTCACGTGTCGCCGCGCAGGACACTCGGGGATGAAAGGGGCGAGTCTGGGTATGCATCTTCTCGAGGAGCGAGGCGCCCTGAGTGTGAGGCTCTTCTCTCTTTTTCTTCCTGATGAGAGAAGAGGTCACTGGGGCGCCTGGGCTGCGGCAGGCCACTGCCGCTGTTCCCCTGGCTCCTGCGTGAACAGGGCGGGGGCCGCTGCGAGCGGGGCCAAGTGTTATGGGGCAGACGTGCTGGATAGACCGTCCACATGGCCTCAGCACACGCCGCGCAGTGTGGAG